>PVJX010007860.1:0-25339 GCA_004027295.1 Dolichotis patagonum | reverse complement strand
GAGGCTAATGTAACAGGATCCCAAGTTGAAGGTTAGCCTGTTTCAAAATTTAAAAAGGGGCTGGGAGTATAGCTCAATGGTAAACCACTAGCAAGCTCCTGATTCAATCCTTAGTACCATTAAAATTTTTTTGAGTAGTTGAGCATAATGGCATACATCTCTACTACTACTCAGCAAGCTGAGGCAGAATTCTTGAGCCCAGGAATTCCAAAGTAACACCACCACCCAGGAGGGGTATAAGGTGATATTTTTTAATTACTTTTTTTCATGATGATCAAGGGTGCTTCGAATCAACCATCACCAGCTGCCCACATACAAAAATACATGCTTGCATCATCTCTGATGTCCACTCCACACAAAGAACAAACAAGTTCCTTGACCTGTGCCCTTTTCCCTGGGATAATTTAAAGATTTAAAAACAAACCCTTTTATAGGAGCTCTGGGGCCGTCGATATACCTCAGTGGCACACTGAGGCTAGCGCTTGCCTAGCAGGTGTGAGGTGATAAATTCAATTCTGGGTACAAAAAAAAAAGGAGCTCTGAGCCTGAGGGCTAGACAACGTAAGCAAAGATCTCCTTCCCAAGCTGAAAAAAATTATGGAAAAGAAGTTATCACTGAAATTAAATGGTGGTGACATGCCCAAAGAATATTATGGGGCCTTAATCCCTTCATGAATCTTGTGATAAATGAATGTGTGGAGATAGCAACTAGTGGGCAACAAAATACTGAAATGATGCTACTATAAGGAAATAATATGACCAGGTTGGAAGCTTTGAAACAAGTTTAAATAATGACCATTCAGCAAAGAAATTTATTTTGGGTGTTCTGTTTGTTTTCAAGGCACTGAAAACTAAATCTAAGAGTACTCTACACTAACCCTCAGCCTTTTTATTTTAATATAAGTTCTCACTAAATTGCCCAGGCAGGACACAAATTTGTAATCTTTCTGCCTCAGCTTCCCAAATTCTGGGACTACAGGTATGCATCACTGTACCTGGCTTAGTCCTCTGTTTAACTTCAATTATAATTTTGTGCCGTAAAATGGCATTTCAGGACATGTACACTGGTGATCTCATAAAATCCTCTCAGCTATTGACTTCACAACAACTCCCATCATATTAATAATAAAATTTGCAGTGACATTTCCCAGGGGGCCTCATACTGAGTGACACCCAATTGTATTAACTACTGAAAATTTACTAGTTTAAAGTTTAACTTACTTTCCTTATCTATAAGATCGTTAAAGGTTGGAACCATGCTGTTCTGTTCATCACTTTATTCCCTGCACTCAAAACAACAAAGCACATTGTAAATGCAATATTTGTTGACTGAGTGATAACTAAATGAGCAAGAAAAAAATTAATGATAACCTGGGTGGACATCATTCCTATAGTTCCCCAAGTCCTCAGAAGGATGAGGCAAAAGGATCACTTGAGCCTCAGAGTTTGAGAATAGCAAGGGGAAAATAGCAAGAAACTTATCTCAAACACAAAACAACCAGATGTAGGTGGTACATACCAGTAATCTCAGAACTCAGAAGTGGAAGCAGAATCCCTTTGAGTTCAAGCCCAGCCTAAACTATACGGCAAGACTTTGTCACAAAAATAGTAATAATAAAACAAGTTAGTTTCTCTTTTACTTTCTTTAAATATAAGAGCATTTTAAGATTGTATAGGCAGTAAAACAGCAGGCTACACAAAAGGAAAGACTGAATTCATAAACCTACAATAGCCGGGGATTTAGCTCAGTGGCTTAAGTGCCTGCCTGGCAAGCGTGAGGTCATGAGTTCGATCCCCAGTACCAAAAAAAAAAAAAAAAAAAGAAAGAAAATAAACCTACAATAGCATTTACTAAGGTCTCACTTTTTTTTTTTTGAAGACAGTCTCACTATGCAGTGCAGGTACCCT
The DNA here is from genome assembly GCA_004027295.1 of Dolichotis patagonum. NCBI lineage: Eukaryota > Metazoa > Chordata > Mammalia > Rodentia > Caviidae > Dolichotis > Dolichotis patagonum. The sequence continues at coordinate 23,431 of PVJX010007860.1, read as the reverse complement.
TGAACTGGTTTATGTAGGCTGCCACTCTAGTGCTGAGATTACAGCATGCATCACCACACTAGTCTCACGTTTAAAACTACAGCCAGTGGACACTGTGTCTTCCAGTTGTGAGTAATCTACAAATATCCCAGAAATTTAACTAGATTCTTTTGGTGTTGCCAAAAAAAAGGGATGGGAGAGACATAAAGATGACTTTAAAAAATGAAAAGGTATAGCAGATGCTAACAGGCACCTGGAACAAATCATCAAGAAACAAGTGGTTCTATAGCTTACCCACATTCCTTAAGATTCTCAAAGATAAACTGTTGAGATTTATGAAAATTCTGTATCCAAATTCCTGGTGAAAAAAATATAACCTTGGATCAAACACCAACCTAATATCACACACAAAAAAAAACAGTAAGAACTCTTTTTTAAAAATTTTTATTTAAGCAATAAGAATTCTTAAATCTAAGAGTCAAATTTCTGCTAACTTGATTTATTACTAAGGTGGGCATGGTGGCACACACCTTTAATCTCAGCACTCAGGAGGCTGAGGCAGAAGAACTGTTGTAAATTCAAGAACAGCCTGGGTTACAAGGTGAGCTCAAGGCCATCCTAAACTCCATAGTGAGACCCTGTCTCAAAAAGATAAATATTTTAAAAATTAATTAGTGACATACATCCTTTTGGAAGGTCAGTCTGCATGGTAGCACCCACCTATAATCTCAGCACTTGGGAGGCTGAGGCAGTAGAATTGACATGAATTTGATGCCACAGGGAGGTTAAGGGGTGGAGGGGACAGATATAATTTGAGCACTATGGGGGCTGGCACAGGAGGATCTGTGTCTGAGCCTAATCAGTAACTTAGTAAGACCCTGTCTCAAGAAAACAACTGGGAATGCAGCTTATTGCAAAGGGCTTGGTTTCAATCCCCAGTACTAGAATGAACAGGTGGGGAGGGGAGGAAAAAGAAATTCTATTAGTTGGGTATTACCTCCATTTATGATTTAAAAATTCTAAAACAAACTTCACAGGGGGACCGTATTTATTCATGACTTCAATTCTAGCTAATCTCTAAAGTCTGGGTATCTATCACCATGATGCATTTCCAAATTCAGACCAGTGTGCTAGACTAAGACTTGCAATTATAAAATTCTGAAGACTACCAGGAATGGTGGCACAGGTCTGTAATCCCAGCACATGGGAGGTTGAAGCAAGAGGACTGAGGTGAGTTTGAGGCCAGCCTGGGCTACAGAGTGAGTTCAAGCCCAGCCTGGAATACATAGCAAGATCCTGTCTCAAAAAGAAAAAAAAAGGTTGTTCAGTCACTAATAAAGGCTTTGTGTGGGGGAGGGTGTACCAAGGATCAAACTCTCGACCTTGTGCTTGCCAGGCAGGTGCTTAGGCCACTGAGCTAAACCCCAGCCCATAATATAGGCTATTTTGAAAAAAACAAAATAAAATTGCTACAAGCTCTTCCAACACAATGGACTGAGTGTTTCTAGATTTTTTGTTTTCGTCTTTTGTCTTTTTGAGACAAGGTCTTACTATATACTTCAGCCTGGCCTTGGACTCACTTTGTAGCCCAGGTTGATCCTCGAACTTGAAATGATCCTCCTGCCTCAGCCTCTTAAGTGCTAGGATTACAGGCATGTGCCACCGCACAGAGTATTTTTAGATTTCAACTGCAGTAATAAGAAATGAGCTGGACATGGTGACACACACCGTGATTCCAGAATTTAGAAGGTTGAGGCAGAAGGATCACAGACTTCAAAGTCAGCCTGAGCAACATAGTGAAACCCTATCTCAAAAAAACAGAAAGAAAAAAAGGAAAAGAAAAAAATGGATGAGGATGTAGCACAGTGAAACAATACTTACCTAGCATGCACAAAACCCTGAGGTCCATCCCCAGTACCACACAAAAAAATTTTTTTAGGGCTGGGGATTTAGCTCAGTGGCATAAGCGCCTGCCTTGCAAGCACGCAGTCGTGAGTTCGATCCCCAGTACCAAAAAAAAAAAAAAAAAAAAAAATTTTTAAGGAAAAGTTATGACAAAAGCTAATTTTCACTCTGGGAAACAAATGCAAGAAGATTCGAAGTTCAAGTCCAAAAAAAAAAAGAAGTTCAAGTCTAGCACAGGCAACTCAGGAACTTAGTGAGATCTGTCTCAAAATTAAAAACTGAAAAAAGGCCAGGACTATTGCTCAGTGTAAAGGCCCTGGGTTCAATCCCCAGTACCGCTTTTAAAAAAAATTAAAATTAAAAGAATTATTTTAAAGATAGAAATCTTTAAATGCAAATTACATACTGGCTATACAACCATAAAAATTAACACTTAACTAATACTTCTTTTTTTTTTTTTAAGATAGAGTCTCACTATGTATTTCAGGCTGACCTTGAACTCACTGTGTGACCCAGGCTGGCCTCAAACCTGCCAAAATCTACCTGCCTCATCCTCCCAAGTGCTGGGATTACAGGAATGTACCATCTCACCCAGGTAATATTTAGATTTTTAATCTTTCAATTTCAAAACATGGAGCTTCAAGTCACTGATATGTAAAATATCCTCACATTAAATATTTATATAACAAATATACTTTTGCTATAAAATGTAGACAGGACATAACACCTGACACTGCAGAAATCTTTTCCTCTTTTTCAGACAAGAGTCTCATTATGCAGTTCAGGCTAGCCTTGAACTCATTTTGTAACCCAGGCTGGTACTGAACTTGCAACAATTCTGCCTCAAGGGCTGGGGATTTAGCTCAGCGACATAAGCGCCTGCCTTGCAAGCGCACCCTCGTGAGTTCAATCCCCAGTGCCGATAAAAAATAAATAAATAAATAAAAGTTAAAAATTGAAAAATTAAAAAAAAAACAATTCTGCCTCAGCCTCTCAAATGCTAGAATTAAAGGTGTGACACATGCCCCTAAATGCTATTATTTTAGATGCCACACAAGGAATCACTTTCAAGTGATTTAAGTAATGTACCAGATATTAAAGAACAAGCTGGAACACTGGACTGGGAATGGATAAGTAAATGTTTACATTTTAAAAATTTATACTACTAAAGACACACTACCATTAAACCCCCTCAAAACATCAACTACACACTTTGAATGTACTTATCCCACTGTCCTTGCCACTTTGTGAAGCAGCTCAGTATTTTCTTCTGTTTTCCCAAGGTATCAAAAATACTATAATGGTACTGCTGAGTACTATCCAAGAGAAAGACTGGTTAATAAAAAAACTGAAAAAATGCTAAGACTGTAGCTCACTGCAAAGGTCCTGGGTTCTGAGCTGGGCATGGTAATACACACCTGTAATCCCAGCATTTGGGAATATGAGGAAGGATGATCACTGTGAGTTTGAGGCCAGCATGGGCTACAAAGTGAGTTCAAGGCCAGCCTCAACTGTATAGTGAAGCCATTCCAAAAAAAGAGCTCTAGGTTCAATCTCTAGTACCATAAAATGAAAAGCTGATTTTAAACATTTCTGGTAAAACGCAAACTATATACTGGCTATTCAACTGTAAAAATTAATAATCTTGGTCAGGCCAGATGTGGTGGCACATGCCTGTAATCCTAGCACTCAGAAGGCTGAAGTAGGAGGATCATCAAGAGTTCAAGGCCAGCCCGGGCTCATAATAAGTTCAAGGCCAGCACAGACTACATAATGAGACCCTGTATCAAAAAAAAGTCCTCACCCACCTTCCTCACCAAATCGGCAGATTTCTTGCTCTTTCCCAAAATCAAAATGACTGTGAAAAGTCAACATTTTAGATTCAGGACATGAAAGCATACACAATAACACAGTGAAGATACAAAAAAAGGACTTTCAAAACTGCTCCAGAAAATGGCAAGAGCAATGGAGCAAGTGTGTTCAAAGCAAGGGGGAGGGGCTGGGGATTTAGCTCAGTGGCTTAAGCGCCTGCCTGGCAAGCGCGTGGTCGTGAGTTCAATCCCTGGTACCAAAAACAAAACCAAAAAAATCAAAGCAAGGGGGAGTATTTTGAGGAGAATGAATGGCAATGTGTCTTTTACTGTAATATACATTTAAAATGTTTTAAAACATTTGCTCAATTTTTCAATCACACCTTGTACCCCACCCCACTGGCAGAACACTTGCCTAGCAGTTGTGTGGGCCTGGTTTTCATCTTCAGCAGAGGGATGAAAGGAGGGAGAGAGGGAAGGAGAGAGAAAAAGGAGAAAAGGAAAAGAGGAGAAGAGGGCAAGAAAAGGAAAAAGGGATGAACAGAGGTAAAGAGGAAGATATGGAAGGAAGAAAAAAAGAAAGCAAACAAGCAAGCTAGCTAACTAGAAAGCTACTTGTCCTTTGAAGAATAACCTCTAAGAAGCCTTTCAAAATGTTGATTTTCTTACATATGCTATCAATTTTTTTTGCTACGCATTACTTTAATTATAATTTTTTTTTTTTTGGTACTGCGGATCGAACTCATGACCTCTCGCTTGCCAGGCAGGCGCTTATGCCACTGAGCTAAATCCCCAGCCCTAATTACAAAATATTAACCTTCACCATTGTGGCCACACTTGCCAGAAGTAATAAAAAAATAAATAAGGATAAGCTATAATTTCATGACTTAAAAAGCGGGTAACTATTTTGTACCACGCTGCTTCAATTATATAACTTTCTCCAATCGATCTGTTCATAGGCAAGTCCCTACCTATTTTCAATCTGTATTTCTAAAATACAATTTTACTTTCCTTTCTAGAGAACAACCAAGATATAAGAAATTACTTAGCTATTTGTTTATCTCACAGAATACTCCTTCATTCTCCCTGCAAATATTCCTTACCTATTCTTCAGGAACTGTGTGAGGCCCCAAGATACAAAATAAAGACAATCCAATCCAAAACCTCAAATTGTAAATTTAGCGATGACTACGAAACACAAAAATCATCATCATTACACAAAAAAAGGCCATGACAGCATAGAACTTTTTATCTTCTTTTCCAAGAATCAAGAAAGGACAGTAAGAAAAGAAATGCCATCCAAAGAGATTATTTAAGTAACTAGTCTACCAAAAAAACATCCTTCCTATTAAACAGAAAAGTTGTTTGGTTAATCCAAAAACCAAATTATGACAGAGTGTGAGGGCACACACATAGAATTCCCAGCACGCTAGAGGCTGTCAAGAGGATTGCAAGTTCTGAGTCTTGCCAATTTAAAGAAACTTAGCTCAAAATAAAATTTTAAAAAAAGAAGCCAGGTGTGGTGACACATGTCTATAATCCCACTATGGGAGACCGAGGTAAGATCACAAATTCCAGCCCAGCACAGGCAACTTAAACATATAGTAAGATCCTGACTCTCAAACTTTAAAAAAGGGAAGGCTGGGGCAGGAGAATCACTGCAAGTTTGAAGCTAGTCAGGGTTACACAGTGAATTCGAGGACCTGTCACGAAAAAGAAAAATTTCCAAGTGTGGTGGCACATACCTGTAATCCCAGTACTTGGGAAACGGAGGCAGAAGGATCACCATGAGTTCATGGCCAGCCTGGGCTACATAGTGAGTGCAAAGCCAGCCTGGGCTACATGTGAGATCCTGCCTCAACAAAGGGAAAAAAAAATTTTTTTTTAAAGGCTACGAATGTAGTTCCATGCAAAGGACAAAGGACCTGGGTTCAATCAACAGTACTACCAGAGAGACAGAGACAGAGACAGACAGGAAGGACTTACTTACTGATAAAGGTTTTGTTTTGATTTCTGAGACAGGGTAGGGTCTCTCGAAGTCACTAAGTTGTCCTGGCTGAGCTAGAACTCTACCTCACCTGCCAAGCGTTCTTGAATTGTAAGAATGCACTATCACTAATGATTTCTTTTTTGAAGTGATAAAAATCTTTTAGAATGAGAAAACAGTAATGGTTGCACAACTCGTATGTAAAAAAAAAAAAAAAAACCACTGAATTGTACACTTTAAAATGATAAATACTTCCAGACATGATAGCACTTGCTTTTACTATTAGCTACTCAAGAGACTGAGGCAGGGATGTGAGGGCGATCTGGCTGCGACATCTGTCACCCCATTGATCGCCAGGGTTGGGCTGGGGATTTAGCTCAGTGGCGTAAGCACCTGCCTGGCAAGTGTGAGGTCATTGAGTTCAATCCCCAGTACCAAAAAAAAAAAAAAAAGTTAAGTCAGATCGCCAGGGTTGATTCGGCTGATCTGGCTGGCTAGGCGGGTGTCCCCTTCCTCCCTCAACGATCCATGTGCGTCCACCCCCGATAGAGGAGGACTGTTCCTCGGTCAAGGGTATACGAGTAGCTGCGCCCCCCTACTAGAACCTCCAAACAAGAAACTGAGGCAGCTGGGTCACTTAGCAAGATCTTTTTTGTTGTTGTTTTTTGAGACAGGGTCTCATTGTGTAGTTTAGGCTGTCCCTGAGCTCACTATGTAGCTGAGGCTGGCCTTGGACATGGAACAATCCTTTGCCTCAGCCTCTTGAGTGCTGGGATTATGCAAAATCATATCTTAAGGAAAAAAAGAAACTGAGACAGAAATAAAAAGTAGAGGAAAAAAGGCCTGGAGATGTAGTTCAGTGTGAAGGTCATGGGCTCAATCCCTAGTACTATAAAATAAATAAAAGGATAATTTTTGAAATTCTTAAGTAAACAAAAAGAAAATTTAAATAAACAAACAACAAGGCACTAGGAGCCAAGAATGGCAATATAGACTTGTAACAAAAGTACTGGGTCAGATTGGAGGATCACAAGTCGAAGAGTAGCCTGGTCTATATAGCAAATTCAAGGGCATACTAGATTACACAGTGAAAACCTCCAAAAACACAGAAAAGGAAGAGAAGAGAAGAGAAGAGAAGAGAAGAGAAAAGAAAAGAAAAGAAAAGAAAAGAAAAGAAAAAAGAAAAGAGGGAGACTGGAGATGTAAATCAGTGGCACAACACGCCTAGCATGTGTAAAACCTAGGTTCAATCCCCTGAACAGCAAAAGGAGAAAAAAAAAAAAGTGGGATGTGTGGTAATATTTAAACTAAATTTTACCTCAAGTTATAAAAACCTGTCTAGAGCCAGGTATGGTGGTACACACCTGTGATCCCAGCATTTGGAAGGCAGAGGCAAAAAGGATTGCTGTAAATTTGAGGTCAGCTATACAGCAAGTTCAAGGTCAGCCTGAACTGCATAGCAAGACCCTGTGTCAAAAAATACAAAAAAAAAAAAAAAACCTGTCTAGATTCTCATATTTAAGTATACCTCATTAAAAGGACCATTCATTTCTTTTTTCTTTGGGGGGGGGCATTCACTTCCAATAAACTGAAAGACTAGTAGCTGGTAGATATATTTACACTGTGGTTGTTAGTAACTTAGCTGTAACTCAGAAATCAAACAAAAGTCAATTCTCAGCTGGACATGGTGGTGCACTCCTGTAATCTCAGCACTCATGAGCCTGAGACAGGAAGATCATTCCAAGCCTGGGCTACAAAGTGAGCCCACGGCCAGCCTGAACTGCATAATGACACCCTGTCTCAAAAAGACAAAAAAAGAAAAGAAAAAAATAAACTAAATCCTCATAGTAGACAGAATTTACATACCGGGCATGGTGGCCCACACCTATAACCTCAGCATTCCACTCAGGAGATTAAGGCAAGAGGATTGTTGTGAGTTCGAGGCCAGCCTGAGCTACATATTGAGTTTAAGGCCAGCCTGAACTACATAGCAAGATCTTGTCTCAAAAAAATAAATAATAAATAAAAGGATTTACATTTGGTTTTGATAGACACCAGAAGCCAGACTCAGGGACACTTGCTTTTCTATTCTTGTTTTGATGCCAAATTTATACACAGACAAAAAAGAAAAAAAGCAAAAAAAAAGTTTTCTCATTTTAATCTTCCACTTACAACAAGCATTCACTAAAAATACATTTTGCAGTGAACACCATTCTGACTCTTTTGCAACAGGAGAAGCAGCGGAGCAGATGACAGATGTTCTGAAGGCAGATGGCCTTCACTGGAATAGCTGTACCATCACTTGGGCAATCACTTAATCTCCCTATGTAGTAACAATTTCCTAATGTGTAAACCTGTAATAATGACTATAACTATTAACTCACAGGTTGTTCTGAGGGTTGACTAAGATACTACTTATTATGTACTTAGTACAGACAGCCCAGCCGCCTAGCATATGGTTCTCAATATTGACAACAGCAGCAAATAACCACAATATGTCATTTCAAAACATTTTACAGACTAAACTTGAGGTTGAGGGTCTGGGTGCATAGCTCAGTGGTAGAGTACTTGCCTAGTATGTATAAGGCCTGAGTTTGGTGCCTAGCACCAACAACGGGGAAAAATGCTATTATCAGCTCAACAGATGAAAAAACATGCAATAAAATCTAACTTTTTTCCTAATAAATATACAGTCCTGAACAAACTTAGAAAGGTACTGCTTAAATCTCATTAACGGGTATATATGAAAAATTCTGATAAAATCATACTTTTTAGCTAGTGTGGTGGCATACATCTATAATCCAAACATACTCTGGAGACTCAGGCAGGAGGATTGCAAGTTCAAGGATAGTCTGGACTACATAATGAGTTCAAGGCCAGCCTGGACTATTAGTAAGATCCTGTCTCAAAAAAATTTCACTTTTTTTTTTTTCTGTCTTTTTTCAGACAGGGTCTCACTATAGTTCAGGCTGGCCTTGACCTCACTTTGTAGCTTACTTTATGTGTTTTCAAAAAGGGTATCAAAACCATTGAAGTTGGGAGGTAGGTAAGGTAGTACTCATGTATAATCCCAAATGTGTGGAAAACCAAAGCAAGAGACTCCCCATATGCCAGCCTAGGCTATACTGCAACTTCAAGGCCAGTACTGTATAGTGAGAATTGTCTCAAAAATACTATCATGCAAAGAAAAAAAAAAAACCACTATGCAACTAGGAAAAGAATAGTCTTTTTGCTGAGCATGGTGATGAAAAATTCACATACAAACCATACTTTTAGGCCAGACATGATATATGCATGCTTATAATCCTAATACTTGGGAAGATAAAGAAGGATTGCCTCAAATTCAAGGTCAGCCTGGGCTACATAGTGAGTTCAAGGCCAGTCTGAACTATATAGCAAGACCACATCTCAAAAACCAAAAAATACATGGTTGTATATACCAGCAATCCCAGCACTCACAAGGCTGAGGCAGGAGGATCTCAGTGGGTTGAAGACCAGCCTGCACTACACAGTGAAACTCATCTCCAAATAAATAAATAAATAAATAAATAGTAATCTTTTCAACAGTGCTGAGGCAAATGGATAACCACAAACAAAATGATAAAGCTGGACCCTCATCTCAGATTATTTACAAAAATTAACTTCTAGCCAAGTGTGGTGATGCACACCTGTAAACCCAGTGCTCTAGGTATTGATGGCATGAGGATCCCAAATTCTAGCCCAGTCAAGGCAATTTAAGTCACTTAGCAAGACTATCTCACAATAAAAAAGGGCTAAACCTAGAGTAGTAGTGCACACCTATAAACCTAGCACTCAGGAGGCCGAAGCAGGAGGATCACAGTTTGAGGCCAGCCTGGCCTACACAGTATGTTCAAGGCTACCCTAAACTATCTAGCAAGTCCCTATGTCAAAAAACCAATAGAATTAAAATTTTTTAAATAATAAAAAATAAAGAAAGGGCTGAGGATGTAATTCAATGTGAAGACGTTAGATTCAACTGCCAGTACCAACACAAGAAAAAATTTTAACAACCCTTGCTAGGGTACTTTAAAAAAAACTGTAGGGGGTTCTGAAACAGGGTCTCACTATGTAGTTCAGGCTTACCTTAAACTCATTCCTCAAGCCTAGGCTGAGCTTAAACTCACAATGATACTCCTGCCTCAGCCTCTTGACCACTGCGAGTATACACATATACCACCACGCCCACGTAAAATAGTTAAAATTTTTAAACATCAGTTATAGCCAGGGATACAGTTCAGCGGCACAGTGCCTGCCTGCCAAGTGCAAGGTCTAAATTCAATCCCCAGTACAAACAAAACAAAGCAAAACAATCAGTAATAGCACGTAGATATAGCTCAGTAGTCAGGCATGCAAGACCCTGTGTTCAATTCCTAATACTGCCAAAAAGAAAAAAGAGGTAAATGTCTCTGTATAACTATACACTGTCACCTTGCCATAAAAATGTTTAAAAAGGAAATACTTTGATGTAAAATTCCAGTGACAATCACTAGTGTAGGATTAATGTCTATTATTATTAATGTATCACCTACTTTCACCAGGGAGCCCCACCAGCTCCAATTACACCATCAAGAGAAATTAGAAATGACATGGGGAATACATCCTCATAATTTACAAAGGAATATTACCTTCAGCTTCTTGCTGGCATATGAGGGGATATCATATAACCAGTAATTATTTTTAATTTAATCTAACATGTAAATATAGTTGTTCCACCAAAACAGATTTTCTCCTTCCAGCAATCTACACGCCTATTAAGGAGCTGGGTATGGATCTACACCAACAATCCCAACACTGCAAAACTGAAGTGGGAGAACTGAAAGTTTAAACCAAACATGGGCAATTCATTCAGCCTCCTAATGAGACTCTGCCTCAAAATTTAAAAAAAAAAAAGAAAGTCTGGGAATATAGCTCAATGGGAAGGCCATGGATTCAATGGGGAGCAGGGATCATAGTATTTTATATAAAGTAACTGGAGATGTTAAAAGAACTAAGTAATTTCACATAGCAACAGCAACAAGCACTAAAATCTATCCCAATTTAATATATTTGTTCCAGTATGTATTTTATTAGTTCTCTTATTAAATTTCCTAAATGCAAAACATTGCCAGGGATTTAGCTCAGTGGCTTAAGCACCTGCCTGGCAAGCTCGAGGTCATGAGTTCGATCCACGGTACCAAAAAAAAAAAAAAAAAAAAAAAAATGCAAAACATTTTAAAATTATAGGATTTTGTTGGTTTTTTCCAGTACTAGGGTTTGAATATAAAGGCTCTCACATATAAGCCAAGCACGCCAGCACTGACCTACATCTCCAGCACTTTTTTTTTTTTTTCCCAGCACTTTTTTTTTAATGGTACTAAAAACAACCCAGGGCCTTCCCACCAAGCTACACTGTTAAACCCTGCCTTTTCTTTTTTTTTCCGAGTCAGCGTTTCACTATATGGTTCAAACTGGTCTCAAACTCACTTTGTAGCCCAGGCTGGGCTTGAACTTGTTGTGATCCTCCTGCCTCAGCCTCCCAAGTGCTGGGGTTATAGGCATGAGCCACATCATCTGGTTTTGCCAACCCTCTTTTACTTTAACACAGGATACTAGTAAGTTGCTTATTTTCCCAGGCTGGGTTCTAACTTGTGATCCTCCTACCTCATCCTCCCAGCGTACTGGGATTATAGGTATGTGCCCCACACTCATTCCAGACACCTATTTAAAAAAAAAAAGTTGGGGCTAGGCGTATAGCTAACATGTGAAGTTCTGGGTTCCATCCTCAACATCATGAACAACCAAGGGAAAAAAAAAATGCCATGACCATATGATCCAGCAATTGCTCTATTGGACCCCTATCCTGGAAAAGTTAAAACTTGTATTTACCCAAAAACCACATTACAACTTGTGCACCATAAGGAAATCAGTGTGGAAATCAGTGTCAAAAAACTAGAACTAGAGGTCCCATCTGACCCACCTATTCCCTTTATATGGATCTTTCCAAAAGAATTAAAAGCATCATACTACAATGATCTATGCACTCCCATGAATATACGGCACATGCTATAATAGCCAAATCTTGGAAACAGCTCAAATGCCCATCAACTGAGGAATAGGTAAAGAATATGTGGGGGGTTTTTATACAATGGAGTACTGCTCTGCCATAAAGAAGGATACACTTGAGACATGTCTATGTAAATGGATGTACTTGAGACAATTTGTTAAGTGAAATAAATCAGACACATGTATAAATACTCCAATGTTTCTCTGGTGTAAGAAACAAAATGTAAATAAGGACCAAATGCATATTAGTTATTGCAAAATAGGGAGAAAATGTTCAAATGGGAAGGGGAACAAAAAGGAGGGAAGGAGGGGCCAGGGATTTAGCTCAGCGGCACAAATGCCTGCCTTGCAAGCACAAGGTTATGAGTTCAATCCCTGGTACCAAAAAAAAAGGAGGGAAAAGTAAAAACAACAAGAAAAGAAAGAAAAAATGGAAACTTGTAAGCTTTTCTAAATGGGAAGGACTTCTAAATAGAAGGGACTAAAAGGGGGGGAGGAGAATGGGAAAAAACTCATATCACACACAGGTACAAATTCTCTATGATGAATGTAATCATTATGTGTATCTAAAATATACCACTAAAATCTGATTTAAAAAACAGCCGGGATTTAGCTCAGCTGCACAAGCACTGCCTGGCAAGTGTGAGGTCATAAATTTGTTCCCCGGTACCAAAATTACAACAACAACAAAACAATTGGAATACATAAAAACTCAGTATGAAAGCTCTCGGTTAACCTCCAATACTGCAAAAAATAAATAAAAAGGAGTAATTACTGATATAGTCAACAACCTGGATGAATCGCCAGGGAATTATACTAAGTGAAAAAAGTCAATCCTGGACTGGGATATGGCTCAGCAGCACAGCACCTGTCTGGCAGGTGTGAGGTCATGAATTTGAACTATGGTACCAAAAAAAAAAAGGACAAAAGCCATTCCCAAAAGGCTACATATTTATGCCATTTACATAACTATTTTGTGTACGTATGTAATTAAGGGGATCAAAATCAGGACCTCTAACATATTAAGCACTCTACCAATGAGCTACACCTTCAACCCCTTATAGTTTTTGTGTCTGCTTAGCGGTGCTAGAGACTAAATGCTTTAAAAGGTTTTGAGATCATTAAAAAAAAAGTTTCAGTTAAAACCAAATACACCACCAGAAAGAAAGGTACGCTCTCCTTTACAGGAATTCCTCTAAAAACCAGGAATAAAAAATGAAACATGTAATCCCAGCACTCAGGAGATTGAGGAAAGAACTGTCATATTTATGAGGCCAGCCTGGGCTATGAAGTGAGTTTAAGGCTAGTCTGAACTATATAGTGAGACCCTGTGTGAAAAAGAAAAAAGATAAAAGGACAACCAGCAAAAAGGAAAATGTAAGCCAGGTGTGGTGGCACACACCTGTAATCCCAGCACTCAGGAGGCTGGGCGGGAAGATCATCATGAGTTTGAGACCAGCCTGGGCTACAAAATGAGCTCAAGGCCAGCATGAACTGCATAGCAACACCCTGTCAAAGAAAAAAAAAGACAAAAAATAATAATAATTAAGTTACAACACATAGTAGTTGGGATGGACACTCAAAAATACTGATCTCAAATTTTTCTAATTATCAAACAAAATGGAAGGGCTGGAAATAGAGCTTAGTGGCACAGTACCTGCCTGACAAGTACAACGTTGTAAGTTCGATTCCTGATTCAAAAAAAAAAAAAAAAAAAAAAGGGAACATATCCACGGTAATTAAAATAAAAATGCATTGATATTATGTCAAAGAAGCTGAAAAAGTTGAAAAAACAAAATTTCAAAGACATCATCCTTTAATTCACAATTCCATCTTTAAAATGTATACTCTAGGCACACAGTTACAAGCATTACTTACTGAGCACCTGCTTCAGGGACAGCACTGTGCTACCTGCTTCAGATTAATTGCTTACTTATGAGACAGGGGTCTTACTATGTTGCTCAAGCTAGTCTGGAACTCCTCGGCTCAAGCACTCCTCTTATCTCAGTCTCCAGAGTAGCTGATATTACAAGTGCACACAGCATCCGGCTCATATAAATCATCTTGTTGCGGATGCAACAACTATGCAACAAAAGTACTATCCTTAATTTAAATGTGAGGAATTGGGCTCCAGAGAGTTAAGAGCTTTCTCCAACTAAAAAGGTAATACAGTACACACTAAAACAAAATACTGAAAAAGCCACAAATAATCCCACATGCCAGTAGACTCAAACTACTCAGGAGGCTAAGACAGGAAGATTGCCTAAAGAGCTGGCATATGGAGAGCAGCCTGGACAACACAGATCGTATCTCAAAAAAACCTAGAGAGGCTAAGGAGGAAGAAGGGAAAGAATAAACAAAGAAAAGGACGCTAAACTTGGGTTTTGTGAAGAAACCATGAAGAGTAAAACAATGAAGATACAGCCTTAAAAAGATTTCTAATTTGGATCTAGGAATATATAGTACAAGGAACTGTAATACGTACATGTAACCATTCCCCAGGATGACTACAAACTATATGAATTATAAACATGTACAAAAAAAATGATGAGGAAAAAAATTTTATATAGTTTATAAGGTAGAACAAAAGACTAAAGATTGTTAATAAATACTTGATACCTGGCAAACATGAGGCTGAGTTCAATCCAGCACCAAAAAAAAAAAAAAAAAGCCACAATAAATACTTCATAGTACAACAATGGAAATGAAAAAAGAAACACTGAGGAAATCTGTATAACATAGCAAAAAATAAAAAAAATTAAAATTCAACTATATAGCATGCCATACAGGCTTACATTTATACCTTTTATCGCTTGATTAAGCCATCCCTCGCAGAGGGTTGTAAGTTTGTGATCACTTGCATAGTTATTCCCTTACTGGCATGTATCTGCTCAAATTATAAATAACCACTCTGTGAAGTCCTCCCTAATAACTCTAGGCATGTCTTCCTCCACATTTCCAAAGTCTTACATATGTATTTCCTAGTAAACCACTTAATATTCTACATTGCCACTGTTTATACTTGCTTTAACCTGAGAAGGTCTTTAGGGCACTTTACTAAGTATAGAAGGAAAAAATGGAAACAAAGTTTTTATAAACAAAGGAAGGAGGGCTGAGGAAGGGGAGAAAAGTAAAAAAAAGAGCAGAAAGATATACCATGTACAGATACAAATTCTCTAGGATGAATGTTATCATTATGTATATCTAAAATATACCCAATAAAAGTATTTGTTTCGAAACAAAGTCTCACTAAATTACCCCAGCTGGCCCTGATCTTGCAGCACTCCCTCTTCCTCAGCCTCTTGAGTAGCAGGAATTACAACTGTGTACCACACCCAGCTCATTCCCTTGTGCCAGGTTTTTTTGTTTGTTTGTTTGTTTTGTTTGTTTGTTTGTTTTGTGAGATCAAACTCATGATCTTGTACTTAACAGGCAAGCCTTTGAGCCACTGAGCTAAATCCCTGGCCCCCAGCTTTTTCTCTTTTAAAAATACTAGCAGCATCTAGTAGAGAGGTGGTGTTCCAATGTGCTTTAGCCAATATATATGAATCAGCGACTCTTAAGATTTCCACCCTTAAAATGAACAGGATCATGTCATCCCTAACACAGAAGAAACATACTTGGCAATAAAAGAGCTAGCTAGGTTCACTCAGGAGTGTGAGTGAGGCAGGAGGATCACTGAGAATTTGGTGAGTTTGAACGTAAAAAAATGAGAACCTCTTAAAAAAAAGTTAATTGTTACCAAATTGTTAATATTACATTTAAGAGAATCTCAGACAAGTTGGAAGAGAATCTCAGTTGGTAATTCAATTTCTTTGTCTGAAGTCAGTTCAGAAAAAGACTTTCATACAGCAGAGAAGTAGGAAGATGAATCAGTAAGAGGAGACAGTACCATAGAAAAAGAAGAGTAAGAAAAGGAGCAAGTCAAAAAAATGATGACCAAAATGCTTCAGCTCTAGAAGAGTAAGTACGGAGATGCTGTCATTTGTGACTTTGGAAAGAATAGTGCCAAGCATGATGGCACACACCTGTAATCCCAGGACTCAGGAGGCTGAGGCAGAAGGATCACCGCAGGGGCCAACCTGAGCTACATAGTGAGACTCTGTCTCTAAAAAAGATGGGAGGAATGCTCGTTTCGTGAGCACATATACTAAAAGATTGGGGGACCAGTTTCAGCAGAGTAAAGGTTAAAGAAGTAAAATCACAAAACAATACAGAGAGGTAAATGAAGTCACTTTCAAAAAAAGAAGTTACAAGTTTAAGAGTCCTTTAGAATAAGAAGATACCATCAATGTTTTAGGCAGAAAAACTGATACACTGGAAAGGCTGAAAATGAAGATGTCCCAAAAAAAAGAAGAAGAAACCAAGATTCCTAACCAGGAGGGCGTCAGAAAAGAGAATATGTCAGCAATTTTCTTCTCAGGGAAAAAAGAGTAGGGAATTAATTACTAAGATGGTAGAGGAGAGACCCTCAGTAATAATTCTTGGACATCTACCTGTATCACGTCTCTTTCACTCCTCAAATCCAGGATCCAATCTTTGCTTCCAACAATCCCAACAGTGCTGCCAATATACCCCCACTGAAATACTGTAATATTTTAGACTGATACCCTTTCTTTCTAGTATTGACTACTTAAGTCTTTTTTCTTTGGTGGGGAAGGGAGGAGGTGCATGTACGGAATTGAGACTTAAACTCCAGGCCTTCTATACCATTTTCCCAGTCTTTTTTTTAATTTTTTATATTGGAATGGATGTCCAGGGTAGGCTTTAATTTGTTATCCTGCCTCAATCTCATAGTGTGCTGGGACTACAGGGACAGCCATCATGCCTGGTTAAGTGTCAGTTACTATTCTAAGAAACTCCAATACCTTTACCAGGTCTCTGCAAAGTCTTACAAACATAAATTTTATCATGTTATCTCTCAGCTAAAATCCCTCATTGTACCTAATTCCTATCACAAGAATACAAAATGCAATCTGAATTTCTAGGGCCCTATTACTTCTATGCATTCATTCTATATTATCAATCCCCAAGTGCCCTTTAAAACTGTCACGTTGCCAGGGGTTTAGCTCAGTATCCTAAGTACCTGCTTGGCCATGAGGTCTTACGTTCAATCCCCGGCACCAAAAACAAAAAACCGGGGCTGGGGATTTAGCTCAGCGGCATAAGCGCCTGCCTTGCAAGCACGAAATCATGAGTTTGATCCCCAGTAGTAATAAAAAAACAAAACAAAACAAAAAACCAACAAAAACAAAAAACCCTGTAAAAACTGTCATGTTCATTTAATTCTCCAATTTTGACCCTGTCTCAAAAAATTAAATTAAATTCAAATTTAAAAGGGCTGTGGATGTAGCTCGACAGCAGAGTGACTGCCTGGCAAATGTGAGATCCTAAGTTCAACTCCCAGTCCAAAAAAATATTTAAATTTAAAATAGAGCCAGGTGTGGTGGCACACACTGGTAATCTCAGCACTCACAAGCCTAAGTCAGGAGGATTGTCCCAAAATTGAGACCAGTTTGGGCTATACAGTGCGTTCAAAGCCAGCCTGAACTACATAGTGAAATCCTGTCTCAAATGCCCCCTAAAGAAATAGTTTCAATAACAACAGCCAGCCTGAGGCAGCACACATGGCATAGGTTCACCAGCACTGACTTAATGACTTCGTGAGACACTGTCTAAAAATAAAGACATTAGGATGGTAGCTCAGTGCAAAGGCCTCAAGTTCAATTCCTCTATAGCACCGAAAAAACAAACAAACAGGGTCAGGATTAAACTACATACAACAATCATTTTGCACCACTGTACATAGAAAAAATAATTAAAGAAGGATTTAAGGTGTCATTTGCTATTTGTCTAGCAAGCACAAGGCCCTGGATTGGATCCCTAACACAGTAGGGGAAAAAGTAATTAAAAAGCATCAAAGGGTAAACTGAAGAGGCTGCTCATTCCTGACAGGAAGTAAATAGTGTGCTCAACACTTACACATACAAAACAACAGAAAGCAGTTGATCTATTCGTCTTTCTCTCATTGTAGACAAGGCTTAGAATTCTAATAACTATGGTAAGCCACACCCAAGAGACTCTTACATAAAGCCATGTGTGGTGGCAAAACCCTATAATCACAGCATTTGGAAAGCTGAAGCAGGAGGATCACTGCAAAGTGAAAGCCAGCCTAAACTACATAGAAGAATCCCGTCTCAAAAAAACCTAAATAACAGCTCACACCTGTAATCCCAGCACTCAAGAGACTGAGGCAAAACGATCACCATGAGTTTGATGCCAGCCTGGACTACACAGTGAGACCCTGTCTCAAAAAACAAACAAATAAATAAATAAATAAATAGATAGATAGATAGATAGATAGATTTAACTCAGTGGCACAGTGCCTGCCTGGCAAAGGCAAGGTCCTGAGTTCAATTCCCAGTACCAAAAAATACAATACAATAAAATAGTATTACACACAGAATAAAATCAACATTTACTAAGAATTTTCTAAATTTCTGTCCCAAGCATTAGGGCTTTTACATGCACAATAATGAATTTAAATTAACTAGGAACAATCTAAACAAACTGAGTACACAAAATTATTTTTCATTGCTTTTTGTTTTGAGACAGGGTCTCACTATGTAGCCCACGCTCATCTTGAGTTTATTCTGTCAGCTCAGCCTCCAAAACGCTAGGATTACAGGTGTACCTCAAAAGATTGGGGAGAAAGAGTTCCTAGGAACTGACCCCAAAGCCCTTGTACTGAGCTATATACCCAGCCCTTCTTCACTTTGAGACAGGGTCTCACTATGCCACTAAATTGCCCAGGCAAGGCTGAAATTTGTGATCCTCTTGCCTCAGCCTTATAGTGTTGGATTATAGATTTGTACCACCACACCTGGCCAAGAATATTCTTTTGTTTTTTGGGGTTTTTTTGTACTGGGGATTGAACTCACAACCTTGCACTTATCAGTTAAGTGCTTGAGCTGCTAAGCTAAACCCCCAGCTGGCCAGGAAGATTTTAACAGTTTTCCCAAACTGTACTGTTTAGCTAAATTCCTATTTTGAGGCTGACTTCATTTAAAATCCTCAATCTAAGAGCTGGGCTTGGTAGTACACACTTGTAATCCCAGCACTGGGAGGCTTAAGCAGGAAGGTTGCCCCAAATTTGAGGCTGTCCTAGATTCACAGTAAATTCAAGGCCAGCAGCACAAACTACATAGTAAGACTCTGTCTCAAAAACCAAAGAAACAAATTAGAGACCAGCCAGGACTACATAGTTGAGTCTCAAAAAGGAAAAAGCTGTGCCTGGCATATAGCTCAGCAGCATGGTGCCAGCCTGGCAAGCATGAGGTCATTGAGTTCAAGTCCTAGTACCAAAAAAACCTGGGTATGGTGTCACATCCTTGTAATCTCAGCAATCCAAGAGGGTGAGGCAGGAGGATAACTGTGAGTTCAAGGCTAGCCTGGACTACATAGCGAGTTTAAGGCCATACTGAAATACATAGGGGGCAGCTGCCTAGCAAGCGTGAGGTCATGAGTTCAATCCCCAATACCAAAAAAAAAAAAAAAAGAGAGAGAGACCTTGTCTCCACAAAAAAAAAAAAAGCAAAAGTTTTTAGTCACAACCTTGAGCCAAAGACCTAAAATAATAAATTAGAAATTTGCTCCTTCCTACTCACAAAGTCTTTGAGCAACTTAGCTTTTCTCCCTGAAAAAAAAATTCTACATTTATCCAAGCTTACTGATTACCACATTAGACATACAACATATTTCCTACAGGCACCAAGATTTGGTTTTAACAGAACCAATACTCTAGTAACATTTGTTTGCTATGATGTATCAAAGATTTACATTTCTATTTGCATTCTTCTAGAGACACACTTATCTTCACCCTCACATTTAAATTTACATATGAACCAAGTATGGTGGCACACGCCTGTAATACCAGTACTCAAGAGGCTGAAGCAAGAGGAATGCAGGAGTTCAAAGCTTGCACTACACACAGTGAGCCTGTCTCAAAAGACCAAAAAATAAAATAATTTACATGTGAAAACAAGGGCAAAGCTATGTACAATTTCAGCATGAACCCCAAAAGACAGATGTCTTAAAAGTTTTCAAACCAGCCTAACCACCTTAAAATGTCCAGGAAAACACAAACTCGAGCTAATCATCAAAGCAATTTTTCTTTTTTTTTTTTTTTCTTTTTGTGTGTGTGTGTGTGTGGTACCAGGGATTGAACTCACAACCTGGCGCTTGCAGGGCAGGCGCTTAAACCACTGAGCTAAATCCCCAGCCCAATTTTTCAAAAATCTATAAATGCCAAGCTAAGCAACTAGAATATTAAAGCATAATTAAGAAATAAATCAACCAAAAGTGACACACCCACATGGTCCCTCTACTACTTTAAGAGCAGGGATGTATGGTACAATGAATGTTTAGTACATACAAAACAATCTTCACATGTTGTAAAAACTTTCATTTATCAAATCTTTACATACTATTTCTAAAGCCTCTGTTGTCCCTGAAAATAAATAAATCCTCTTCGGTGACATTATCACTAACCACAACAACGTGACATCCAGGCAGAAACAAAATCAGCATCTAGCTGGGCATGGTGGAGCTCACCTGGAATCCCAGCACTCCACTCAGGAGGCTGAGGCACTTAGGGTCACCAGTTAAGAGGTCAGCCTGGTGTACACAGTGAGTTCAAAGCCAGCCTGAACTACACAGCAAGTCTTCGGTTCAAAACAACCAAAAAAAAAACCCCAACATCAGAATCAACTAATTAAAGCTACAAGACATTTTTTATAAATCGAATACTTCTGGATTTTAGCAGGGATAAAACTAATGCTAAGTCAACTGGTCATTTAGCTAATTAAAAGTCAAATTCTACATAAGCTCTGATAAAAAGAACTTTATTATTTATCACCCCCTAGCAATATTACACAGCTCGAATTAGTTGTGCATTTCTACTTGTGTTAACACACTTCAGAATTTAAAACTAGGAAAGATTAAAAACCTTAGAGATGGTAGTAGTTATCAAAAGCATACAATTCTGTAGCTTCACCAAACAGCACAGAAAAATTAACCCAATTTGTACTGATTTCCAAGAAAGCTTTCTCATCTTAAAACACTTTCAAAACTGTGCCCAAAATGCACTTCAACCTATAGCTAGTCACCATAAACTAAAAAAATAAGCCATGTCTATGTAAAAACAGGACTCCAAATATCAAATTGGTTCACCTGTATTTATACTAGTAGGCTGAAGCTGTTATTCTGAAAAATTAAACCTGAACTCACAGTTTAATACTTAGACAGTTCTCAATGTAAAGATATTATGAAATGCTGAAAAGAACAAAACTCTCACAACAGATAAATTTAAAAATGAAAAATTCACATCCCCCTTTCCCCCAATAAAGTTTATCATTCAGAACCTTTCGGCTGTGAACTGATAACCAAAAACAAATCACATACAAGTTTTCCTTTAAGTGGCCTGTATATATACATTCGTGTATATATTTAAGTTGTACCAAAAACTGCTTACAAATGGCAATTCCTGTGAAGTAGATGATGATGAAGTTCCAGGTAATTCTAGCATGTTTCCTAATGTACTGGTACTGGAGTCTGGATCATCCTGAAAAGATAAATTTATTGAATTTAATTGCTCTTCTATGGTAATGTTTGTATCTCCTAGTGAAAAGGGGACTGGGAGAAGGGCTGCTTTTTCATTGCGGCCGTCCACTTCATCTCTTTGCTTATTTTTCTGTGTTTCAGTTTGAGGAACTAATGGCAAGAATGGCGATTTGACTGCACCGTGTCTACTCTCTGATGTGCTGTCTTGTTCACTTCCCATGGCCACTTCTACATCATTCTCTGATTTAGGCTCATTTTTGCAGGTGGCATTGGTCTGAATGTCCTCAAAGATCTCCTCTATACTCTCATCCTCTGTGACTGGCTGTTCTGGGTCCATTTCAGAATCTACATCTGCATCGTCCACACAAGTAAAATTCTCAAAATGCAGAAAGCCATTCTTGATAGTCTTTGTTACTTTTAACTGGAGTTCAGGGGAGTTATTACAAGAGGGTTCCTGTTTCATAGCAAGTGCTGTTGGACCACCAGGACTCAAGGAAGTGCAAACAATTGGCGACTGAGCTCTTGAATCACTTTTTTCAGGGTCTTGAAAGGATTCTGATCCATCAGCAGACCCATTTAAATATTCTACATTGATCATGGAGGCCAAATCCTGTAGTCTCCGCAGTGGAATATAACAAGATGGAGAATCTTGTCCATAAGCATTCTGGGATGTTCCACTAGCAGTCGATAACTGCATAGTACACCCATTAAGTGGCTCAGAAAAATTGGATTGACCATTACCGAAAGGGCTGTCCTTGTCTTCAGGGGCATCTAAATTCACTGGATTGGAAAAGGGCAGCAGACAATTTCTTCTTGATAGTTCACAGGTCTGATCCATCCTGGGGCGGCATCAACCTGGAATCCAAAAACACAGCAATTAATTTAAGTTAATAGGCCATCTGACTCTTCCCTTCAAAATGGCAGCCACTTCTCAAGGCCCAGTGGCCTCTATGCCTTTCTGCTGCACTTCCAAGGACGAAAAAAGTTCTCCCGACGGACGATGGAAAAATGGCTTCGGTGAACCTCCGCAAACTCCATCTTTTCGGAGCTAAGCAAATCCTGCCACATGGAACAGCCCGTCTTTTTCCTGCACTGCAGACTGGTGGACACTTGGGCTGAACTAAAAATTAAATCCCTTTGGCAGTCAAAATTCCCAAATCTCGAACAGGAATTCTCCTAGTCCTTCCCTGCCCGGTGGTGTGGCCGGAATCCTTGACGGGAGGGGGCTGCCGGGTTCCAGGGGGGCTTCTGGACGCTGCACAAAAAGGTACCCCTCCTCCTCCTCGGCTCGCTCGGGCGCAGCGGTCACAATAGCGCTGCACCCAGCGCCCAGCCGTCGCCGGAGCCTTGCAGTGGCCGTGCGAAGGCCGCAGGCGAGACGACAGAAGCCGGTGTACCCCGCAGCTCGCCTTCTTGACTGCAGGCCTACTCAGTCCGCAGCTGCAGGGTCCAAAGACCGAGACGCGGCCGGCAGAGAAGCCCAGGTGGCTGGAGAAGCCCAGTTAGGGTAGCAGCAGCTGCTACAGCTTGACAAACATGGCTGCTGCCGACGCCGCCACCGCCGCCGCCTGCCCCGGCCGCGCTCCTTCCCGCAGCCGCGGCAACACCTCCCAGCCGTGCCGATCACACTCATCAATATTCAGCAGCAAGCGAAGTTTGTTCCCCCCGCGGCCCCCAGTTGACTACCTGAGGGGAGGCAGAGGCCGAGGTGCGCGCGGCCGAGCGGCTGGGTGGCGGGGCAAGGGCCGCGCCGGGAGGAAGTTCTCGGCAGCCTGGCCAGCTAGGCCTGAACCCGGCTGGTAGTGATGGAGGAGGGGGAAGGGACCCTCACTTGCAGCGCCGCCGGCCACCAACCCCGCACCGCGCCCGACCGTCCCTCGAGCCCCCTCACCTCACGGCTACCACCATCTTCCCCGCCCGACCGCCTCCTCCCCTCCTCCTCGCGCCCGCCCGCCCGCCACCCACCCCAGCGCACTAGTTACCGTGCCCCGTGCCCCCTCCCGGGCCAGCTGGGGGGAGGGGGTGACCCTCATTTACACTGGGGCGCGAGCGGAACGGTGGGGAG
>PVJX010007859.1:0-68602 GCA_004027295.1 Dolichotis patagonum | reverse complement strand
ACAAAACCGCAATACAAGGTGATCTACAATGGTTACCATGGTGTCTCAGCAGTATATAACAACATTAATAAAAACAAAACATTAGAGACATTATAAGACTTCAAAAGCAAGTAATAGTCAAACCAGAGTGGGTATCTTAGTGAATATTGTCGTCATCAGTGTAGTTGCCTATGCTCTTAGACTTGGTGCTATCCATCACAACAGTTTTAAATAAGATCAGTCAATATAAAGTAGCAATCTAACAAACCAGATTCAATAATATCAGCCATAATAAGTCAGTATAAGTTATAAAGGGCTTCAGGTTAAGTTGATAGGAAAATTAGGGGTGATTACCATAATATGTCCTCTTATTTTTGGGATAGCTGACCATGTCCTCAAGTCTAGCGTAAGTAGACAAACTGAAACAGCATACAATCCATCCAAGCAGAGTGGTGAGAATAATGTAAATTTTAAATCTTGTTACCCCATTAACAGTATCCTCTGCCTCCCGTTTTTAGGCAATTCCTCCCCATTCACTCCCATGGGGTGCACTGCTTGTTTTGGGTCTCACTGCCTCCCTATATAGAGCAGCTCAATGGACCCTATCTCCTGATCTACTCTGCTTGTGTTTCTCTCTGTTAGTATTTTGAGGCCCTCTATACTAGAGATTATAGCCTATCTTCTCTGCCTCATTTCTACTATTCTATTTTTCTGCCAATGATAGTCTATTTTTCTCTTCCACTCCACTGTCTGCCTTGTTCACTGAGGCCTCTCTGCCACTGTTCCTGAAATGCTCGTGTTCTTGTTCTCTCTCCCTAGTATGTCCTTCAGTATTTTTTTAGGGTTGGACTGGTGGTCACAAATTCTCCTAGCTCCTGTTTGTCATGGAAGCATCTTTTTTCTCCATTAATTTCTATAGAGAGTTTTGCAGGATACACCAATCTGGGCTGGAGATTGTTCTCCTTCAGCGATTGAATTACATTACTCCAAGTTCTTCTTGACCTGATGGTCTGTATAGAGAAGTCTGCCATGATTTTGATGGGTTTTCCTTTATAGGTGATCTGCTTCTTTTCTCTGATGGCTTTTAATATTCTGTTCTTATATTGAATTTCTGATTATTGATTATTATGTGTCTGGGTGTAGCTCTGTTTGGGTTGTAGGTGGCTGGAGTTCTGTATGCTTCATATTTCTGCATATCATTTCTTTTTTCTATGCTTGGAAAATTTTCTTTAATAATGGCTGTGAATAGCCTTTATAATTCCTCTGGTTTGATTCCTGCTTCTTCATTCACATACTTTATTCTTAAGTTATAGATCCTCTTGTCATCTTCCAGTCTTTGTATCTTTACTGCCTGTTCCCTTGTTATTTTTAAGAGATATTCCCTTTCATGACCCCACATTGCAAGCCTGTGTCCTTCTTTTATTAATCTACTTATCTCTTTAATTTGAATTAATATTGTATGTTTGATTTCTAAATTTTCTATGTAAAATATGTAAATGTTTGCTAATATTCTACAGGCATTTGAACGTTAACACAGCCAGGGTTGTTAAAAAATAATGGTTCTTGTTACACCAGTGCCTCCTTCATAAATGCCTGTTCAAAATTTCCCTACATAATGGACTCCCTTACAATCCCCAGTGACAGACCATCATTAACTGTACCAATCTTGTCTTGAAACATTTTTAATAAAAAAAGAGGGGGACCTATGCCCCCAGAGTACACCAGATGAACTACAAACATTGGGGCCCATTACTTGCCCCTCTCACTCTGCTTCCTCTGGTGAGATGGAAGAACTTCCTTAGTCAACAGTGGCAATCTGCTGCTCCCCTATTAACCCAGGGTAGAGGATTCGCTTGTGTCTTTCCAGAAACAACCCCTCACACCGTGTGGATCCCTGCATGTGATATCCGGCCTGCCACTGCCACTGACCTTGGAGATGGATGACACTCAAGGATAGTTGCCCACGGGTTGGACCAACTTGATGCAGGAGGAGGCACATCCCTAACACCACCACCACCACCCCCTCACATGGGGAGCCACTAAAGCGTGCTGAAGCCAAGCCTGAAATATTCTCCCTATTCTGCCAGGGCTATTGCTGAGCTGCCACGGCAGGAGACACCACTGCCATCTCCCTCGCCTGATAAACAGTGACTACCCAGGCTCTCAATAACCTATCCAGCTCTGCTGCTGAGACCTTTTGAGTGCAACAACAAATAAACACCTACATCCACATCTCTCTTAAACCATCAGCAACAAACAGACCTTCTAGGCACAGAACTACAAGATCTGTGGCATGTGGCTGCAACAGCCTGTGATCAACCATACATTTCTGTGGTGCTTTGCATTACTCCAAAACCTATCAAGCTGTCAGCTGCACGTCTTTCACTTTGTGACTGGATTTTGCATCCATACAACAGCACTTATTGGAACCTGTCTCTACAGCGCACCAACCAAACACAGACCATTGACTCCATCCAAATGCCAGTACTGACTGATACTATCCTCACTGACCTCTTACATAACCTACAATGCTTCTTTTCACCCTCTAATCTCATTCTGGGACTCCTGGGATTACTGGGATTTATTGCTTTGTATGTCTTACAGATGTTACGCACCCAGGTCCACACCCTACATTCTCAACAAGCCATGATGACCTCCATACTATTGGCATTAATAAAAAAAGAGGGGGAATGTGTGGGAGGTTGAGGTCCTGAGGTCTGGCTGGCTGCCCTGGCAGAAGAGAGAGTCTGAGCACACTCCCTACTGGGGCCGCTCCACTCTGAGCCCACCCCACAGTGCATCCCTGCCTTCCCTAAGCCTACTTCCACCCTTTCTGAAGTTCAATCCTGCCCTTCCTCTGAGCTCACTTCCACCTTTCCTCTTCAGCCTATATATACTCCTGTACTTCCATAATAAAATCGAATCTGCACCATCAGCCTGATCTCTGGAGTCGTCTCTCTGTTGCCCCTTGCCAGTCCCCTGCATCCCCCAAAAGGCTGCAAGTAGGCACTAGAGCATCACAGGATTAGCTTTTGAGGCAGGTGATGTGGGCACCAACCTTAGTCTTCATGGACAAGTCCAAGGACCATGGGATGTGGAAACTATGCAAAGGGCAGAGCAGCTATGAGTGAAGACAAGAGAATATCTAATTCTAGTACCAGCTTTCTAGAGCACTTTATCCTCTAAGCTTTTTAACTTCCATATTTCACACTTAAATTCCCTGTGTTAAAATTAATCCCTGGTTTGATTATCTTTAATGGCCCCTGTTTCATAGACACCAGTTGCTTCTCTTTCATGTTTCCATCTGATGTTACCACACAGATGTCTCAGGAATAAGAGCCTCAGTTGTTATTAAAACCAGTGGCAGCACTGCCACGTTTACCCTGCCAGGCTAAGGAGAAGGAAAGAATTCTGGTGCCAAGGATCCTCTCTTCCTACTTATACTAGGACTTTTCAGTCATCTGCAAACCTCGGTTAATGGTGGAAAGTGTTCTGCAGGTACAGGCACCAGGAAGAGTACTTCAGTTTTGTGCTCCTGAAGTGTAGTTTGTTTAAATCTTTTACTGGGTCAATGTAGGAGGTATTTTTCCCATAGGATCTCAGGTGTGTGACTTCATAACTGAGCTACTGAGCATGCATATCTTTCCTTGATATTTTCTGGATGGCTAAGGTTATTGCTCCTACTGTGCATACACTCTACCAAGTGTTCATTCTTATACTTGTTTCTGGCTCTCTCTAAGCTGGTATGCTCTACCATCACCAAATGTCTACCAGTTCCAAGAACCACAGAGTACTCAATGACTGGAGTGAGGCCAGTGGAGTTCAAGCAGGGTGATGAGAATAGCAGGCAGGAAAGTGGATGTGAATGTCCAGCATGGAAAGCTGGAACAAAACAGGGATGCAGTCTTCACTTGGGAGAGCTGGTCCTGTGAACTCGGCTTGGCTATGCAAGAGGGAGAGAATGAGCAGGTTTCAGGCTGGGAGGATTACATCCATAGGGCTCAAACCCAGATTTATACAGGGCACAGAGATGACTGTGATCCTGGAAGAGGTGTCTGAGTGTGGCTGTGAGTGTCTGGGTGTTTCGTGGAGGGTACTGAGGTGAGGAAGAGGACTAGAGACTGTTTTAGAGCAGGAAATCTGATCAAATATATACATTCATGAATGAGAATCACAACCAAATCTTTATTCTGATTGAAAGAAGCGAGTGATTTTAACAGAGAATATTTACACTTTTATGGAATAGAATTGAAAACAGTGTAAAATTGTTTCTTTCATAGACAGAAAAGTGATATCAATCTCTCTGGTATAAGAGATAGAAAAGACACAAGAAAAAAAGGCAAAAATCTGGTAATTTTATTCATTGAGAGGTAAACTGCTAACTTTACCTCATATTGAAGAGATTATAACCACTATCCCACCAGCCAGCCATAATTTCTAACTACTTTTGTTGAATAAAAAGAAAAACTTATCCTTAAAGATGCATCTATTTCTAAATCTAGAATAGGAAAAATAGAAGATGTACATAGAGGAAGCGATGAAACAATGATTAACAGAATTAGAGGAGCTCACCCAAAAGAAAGTAGATATCAATTTGAAAGAGTTACTGATTGCCCAAATCTGGGGCATGTGAAAATTAAAAAAATTATTGATTATACCTGATGACCCACTTAAGAAAATGTGACTATGCATTCAAACGTATTTTAATCAGGAATGGCATCTTCATAGAATATCTTCATATAATATCACACTACTCCTTCATAAACCCAGAATAATTATAGAAAAGAAAATAAATTGTGCAGCACTTTGTTCTCGCAGGCACAACCTCCATCTGGGGTTCAAAGTGAACATCACCAAATGGTGAAACCAAATCAAGTAACTGACCATACATTTAGAATCTGAAGATAATTAAGCTTTTGCCGCCAGGAGGCGCTGTGGAACATTAGATCTGCTAGGAACAGGAATTTGGGATATTGAGATGTTATTTGAGAAACAGATTCACCTGAATCTCGGTGAAAAAGTTCCCATAGGTTAGTGTGTGGTGATTTATTCTTTGGAGTAGATTTTTTTGATAAATATCTCAGAGACTGTGAGCAATACATTGTGCCCTCTCTCCTCGATTCAATAATGCATGTATTCCATGTATTGACAGCATATGGAAGAGTATGGATTCAGATTTCAGAACTGTGTGTTCCCACGCACCTAGGGCCTTTTCTTGGTGGGTATTTTATGTATTGATCTTGGCTCTAACTGCCTTTAAAGAGCACAATTGATGTAAAAGGGTATGAAATGTGCAAATTTTCCCGAGTAGAAGTGAGTGTTACATTGAGTTCTGGGCCTTTTATCAGTATGCCACAAGATTCCTTATGTGACATATCTTCACACCTGAAAACCAATCCATATTTGTCTTTCACAATATGAACATAAACACACATGTAAATTACATGAGATGGGGTATTAAGTGAGGTTACACAAAAAGTAAAAATGAAGCCTGTGATGCATTGTGAGCCAGGCGCTTGGGCTCAGAAAAGATACTGAGAAAGAAGGGGTCCTCATCCATGTGTGTTCCACTTTGACAACAGCCAAAAAACATTTAGCAAGCAGGAAACCTAGGTTTTGTAACATGGGGAGTGTGATTCTGTGCTAAAGTGTTTAAGCTCATCCTTTCTCTGTGAAGGCTGAGATAGCTATCATGCTCTTTGACCCAGGTTTCCCAGCCTTCTATCTCAGAACGCTGCCCTCCCAGCACATCCTGCATTCAATCCTGAACACAGACCTGGGAGAAAAGGGAAAAAGCAGTGTCAGCCCAAGCTATCCAGAGAACTCTCCTGTACATAGCACTTTCCACAGTAAACTTTCCAGCAGACTCCATGGCCACAGTGCAAACTCCGCATTGGGGCAACTCAGAGAACTACCTGAGAAACAGCTAAATCCCCTCTACCTGATATTGTCTCTAAAAAGACAAACATGGGGAAATTATTTTCAGGAAATACATGCACAGTAATGAGCTGTACACAGGAAAACACGTCTAATAAACAAGACACTGATTATTTTTTGAGTGTCTGGTATATATTCAAGCCATTGACCTTTGAGAATCTCATCCATGGAACAAAATACAAGTGGCAAGCAATGGACTGTAATGGGCCACAGAAAGAAAAGAGGACAACAGACTGGCACACACTTCCCAGGTAACATCACCTGTGCCACAGGTCTAGTCGGGCCCACCTGTTTATAGCACATTTATTCACTAATATCATCAAGGAATTCTACTGAACCTACTGAGCAAGATACTGACTCCATTGTCCACTCAGTTTTCCAGCATTTGTTGCTACAAGAGAGAAATTTTTATCTAAAAATGACATTACAAGCCTGGCATCCAAATGATTCAGGGTGATCTCATTGTACAAAATGCACACACTCTTTCTCTAAGAGTCAGTAGTTTCAGCAGTGCTGAAAAGCCCAAGTCCAAAGTGTCTTCTGAGACTCAGGCAAACTTTTATTTGTGAGGCCCTCTAAAAATGAAAAGTCTAGGTAAATCCTGCCACCACATAATTTCACAAGGTTAATAGTCTCATTTCAAAAGGATGCAATATGATGACAATAGAAAGGAATAGCACTGCATAAAGAGCAAAAGGGCAATCACTGAATGCTGAGATACTGAGTTCTGTACCTGTGACAAGCTGTGGAGAGATGTGTACTTCAAAGTTCTCTGAGGCCCATTCCCACAGTATTTCCACGTGCAAACTCAGGGTGTCTCTGCTTCTCTTCTATAGCTTTTCTCAGATTTTCCATATTTCTGGGTTCTCCAGCATCCTGGAGTGACACTGCCCTTTTTTTTCAGGTTCGTAGATTTCTGCACAACTTTCATAGGGCACACTGCATGGACTCCCAGGTCTTCCCTTGAAATTAGGGTGAAGACCCTCTGGTACACAACTTTGACATTCTTCATACCTCTATAATATTAACACCGCATTAATGACATCAAGGTCTGTCACCAGGTGCATAGTCAACATGCCTCCTTGCATCATGGCTGTGGAGGCTTTTGAATTCTGTGGTAGCTGAGCACTGTGAAACAAATTCTGGAATGTAGCTATGAGGTCACAGGTCATGAGGAAAGAGCAGAAGGATTCTCTTCCCAAATGAAGATTGAAACTTTTTCACCTTTGACCTAGCAATGAATGGATCCTTTTTATATCCTGATTTTTCTCAATCAGTCTTGCTGATAATCCTGCTGCAAAGACCTTGGCTTCTTTGTAATGCTACTCTTTTCTTCAACCAGACTTTCTTTTACCGAAACTTGCCAAGTGATTTCTATCTAGTGAAACTGAAAGCCTTTCACTTGGGCTTTCTGCCCCCAGTTTGTACTGTATATCTGACAGAACTCAGTCATCACTCCTGTGCTATACTTTGACTTTGGAGGTTTCTCTCACATAGTCCATAATCTCCATGGTCAGCAGATGCAGGAAACTGGTCTCTTTGGTTTTGTTTGATTATTATGCTTATCACACTAACAGCAAAGGAAGTGAGTGGCACTGGGATTTATTCAATTTATAAAATACTTCACAGCTTTTCCTGTGAGATACAGTGAAAGTTGAACATCCTAAGTGTAACTTAGAATTATTTGGTGAAACAAAATCCTGGAGTCTGTAAATTTAAAAAGAGTGGGTGTTTATTTGGACTCACAAATTTGTGCATTCCTGTTTAGAGCAGTATGGTTCCATTGTTTTCAATGTGTGGTGAGATGACGCATCATGGAAGGTGCATGTAGCACAGCAGAATCATTCCCTTCATGAGAGAAAGAATGAAAGAAAGAAGAAAGAAAGAAAGAAAGAAAGAAAGAAAGAAGAAAAAAGAAGAAAGAAAGAAAGAAAGAAAGAAAGAAAGAAAGAAAGAAAGAAAGAAAGAAAGAACCAGACTATGACAATTTCCTTGTAGCACATAGCCTTCGTGATACAGAAATCTCCCACTAGACCCCGGTGTTAAAGTCTCCTAAAGGCTCTACCCTGGGCCCAATCTGTAACACACAGAGCATTTCCCAGGAGACACTTGGCATCTAACAAAAGCAGTCCTGTAACTGAGCAGTGCTGCCTTGAGCCCCTCTCTGCTCTTTCATGTGGAACTAGGACTGTGTGTGGGTTTCACCATCTAAGAACACATTGTCAGATAGCTACACTTTTCTTCCCTTGGTGTGCTACACAAGCTTCTCACTAATTTATCTCTGCTAGTTTCTAAGTGTGAGTCTTATGGTAAAATGGAGTAATCATGAAGAAAAAAATTCTCCTGGGTTTCAGATTGAATTTGTAATCCTGCAGGAGATTGAGATTGGGCAAGAGCAGTAAGGCAGAATACTGTCAGCCCTGTAATGGTTGATAGAACAGAGATTATAAGAATATGTGAACCAACACCCATCCTGAGACCACTAAACTGGAACATGGTTGAAAGAATCTTGAGACCAGTCTTGATGCTGCTGCTTCCAATGTTCCTGGGCTTTTGCTGTACTTACAGCTAAGAGAGATTTCCCTTAGAGGTCCAGTCAAGGATTTTGTTCATGATATAAAAATAATATATAGAATTTTAAAATATTAGGGTACATGGCAATACATTACTTCTTCTTTTATATCTAACAAATAGATCAATTTTCCTGGGCTCTACTAGCTTTTAATGTTCTTTAAGAATATATAAACATTTGAAGAGCAGTCTACAAAATAAATTATTTTTGTAGACTTTGTTTTCTATTGATTCCATAATCTCTTAGTTCCAAGATACTTTTCTAAATTACAACCATTCTATAGTTACCATAGCTTAAGTCAACCTACTTTCATTACGTGGATCTTCCTAGGTTTGAGGGGAGACTGTATCCTGCTGTAGTAGAAAGGAGGAAGGAGATTCCTTACTTTAAGCCTGCAATCCCCCCAAAAGATAAATAAAAAAGAAAAGAAAAGAAAAGAAAAGAAAGAAAAAAAGGAATCAACAACAGAAAAATGAGCACTAAATGTCCCCACTGAGAAGGGAACAGGGTGTGATAACCTTCTTGCTTCTGAGTGTCAGTGATGACAGCATCCTGGTTTTAGGACTGAGAAGGTGGACAGACACATTTCGTGTACACTGACACCAGCTCATTGATCAGTGTAAGTTCACACCCTTCACCTATGTTCCATGCTTACCATTCACATTGACCATATCTCTGCATGGCATTTATAGGTTTAGCTTATAGCCAGTTTACATACTGGGGCCAATTTGTTCTTTTTACCCCAAAAAAGTCATCTTATTTTACAGTTTTATAAGACTAGTGCTTTCCCTGTGTCACAGTGATTGCAGGCAGAAATGTATTGAATTTAAGGGCTCTAATTTTGCTGAGATAAACTATATCCTAATAGTAAGGCACTCCCAGTGTCCTTCCACAAATATCATCTAAGCTCAAATAGGAGACTAGTATTCTAAGCAATAGGTCACATTTCCCTCAGAAAAATGCTTAAACTATGCTAGGAAACATTTTACAAATGTCAGTTCCTTCTGGGTGAAAAGAGAACAGAGTTTTCCTGAGCTGATTTGCATATTCAGTCCTTGCACAAAGGTCCTTGCTGCTGGAATCATCTTAAAAGGAAGCTCCTCAAAGTTTTATGGATCAACATTTAGGTCCAAGTCTCCAAGATGGGGTCTGGAACTCATCTCCTCTTGAGTCTACTGCTCTGGGCTCCAGGTAGTTGAGGGGTGGCAAGCTTTGGGTGAACTTATCATGGCCATTTTTATTTTCCTTCTCTCCAGGTTCTTGAAGATTGGAAAATAGCATTTCTTATAGATTTCAAGTTTCACATTCCCTTTTGGTTTCTGATTCCTCAGTGGTGTCAAAAATGCAATTGTTCTAGTTCAAATGTCTGAGTGAATCTGTTGCAATCCATTGTTTTTGTTTAACATTCCAGGCTCCAGTTGGGGCATTGTGCTGACCCAGTCTCCAGCCTCCCTGTCTATTTCTGAAGGACACAGGGCCACCATCTCCTGGAGGGCCAGCCAGGGTGTTGAGAAATACGTGGGCGAGTTTGGTAGTATAACTCATCTTATTCATTGGTACCAGCATAAGCCAGGACAGCCTCCCAAACTCCTGATGTATGAAGCATCCAATCGAGCCCAAGGAGTTCCAGACCAGTTCAGCCGCAGTGGGTCCGGGACAGACTTCATCCTCACCATTGACCCTGTGGAGGCCGAGGGTGCTGTGAACTATTACTGTCAGCAAGGTAAAGAGTCTCCTCCCACAGTGCTCTAGCGCTGAACAAAAACTTCCCCAGGCAGCTGCTCAGGGAAACTCTACTTCACAGATGTTGCTCTTTTTGCAAAGATTTTTGCACTTGTTCAGACAAAGTACCCCAACTATGAAAGGGAAAACATCTAAACTAATGTGAACACTTTTGTGCTACAGGATGATTTGTAAGCTACTTTCTTCCTTATTAAATCCAAAAATAAGAGTTACTCTTTCTCAGTGCCTTTTTTAGATTGAATAATAATGTCTTGGCCATTGAAAACAATTATTTTTATTTTTTAAAATTTTATTTAAAGAGAAAATAGCAATACAGAAAAAAGGGTAGAAACAATACAGTACTTAAAAAAAAACATAAAGAAATCACTAGTTGACAAACCACATATTGTCCTCCAAGAATT
Source organism: Dolichotis patagonum (assembly GCA_004027295.1). Classification (NCBI taxonomy): domain Eukaryota; kingdom Metazoa; phylum Chordata; class Mammalia; order Rodentia; family Caviidae; genus Dolichotis; species Dolichotis patagonum. Next base: position 57,970 of record PVJX010007859.1, on the reverse strand, counting down.
AGCTGTTCATGTTACAAAATTAAGGCATACAAAGTGAACAAACAGTGAGGCTGCAAACAGTTCTGTTCAACAATACAACAAAAACCTGGTAATATGGTTATCAGTCCCACACACTTAAAAATACATGCAGTTATATCCTTTAGAGCATTTTCTTTTCTTCTTTTTGCATTTTAAGTACATTATCTGTTTAGTTGTATCATGTTTCAGCTTGCTCAGTACCTTATTGATCTGTTTTGTTGTTGTTACTTCCTTTTTAATCACCTTATATAATTCTGTTGTTTTGTTTTTGAGTTTTGCATCATTCATGTCACATGGATCAGCTTTGGTGGAGTTGGGAGTTTTTGGAGGTATTTTGTTACCTTATTTTCTCATGTTCCCTTGTTTTATTTTTATTTAATTTTTATTAACTTGGAGGTAGTAATATACAACAAAACAGGATGGAATAAAGCCAATTGAGACAGTATAGTGAAATTGACACAGAACACACAGCAGGTCACCAGGACAGCAGTAATAGGCAACATTGTATGTCTTGTTGTCTTCACAATAGTTGTTCTTCTATTAGGTACAGCAAAATCAAAAGAAATATACAACATTATAGAACACATCAAGACAGAGTATTGAATAGAGCAACACCATCAATCAGGACAAAGCTAAATGGCAATAAAAATATCTGCCTTCAGAGATAATAGAAGGAAACTCCCCCCACTTGCTGTACCAAATATGGTCACCTCCTAAGAGATACCCAGATCCCTGGATCCCAATTGTTAAGGGGGGGTGTGGTATGTTTGATATTAAGCCCGTGCCCCGGTAGGCAGCAGGCTGGTTGCTGGTTGACTCAGCGCCCTAAGTTCCAACATGGCGCAGATCTCAGGAAACACTTTTGCTCCTTGTTTCCCTGCCCTGGGGTGGCCGTGGCTTGCCAGACCACAGTCACTTACCAGGGCGGCAGACTGGTTGCTGGTTGGCTCAGTGCCCTAAGTTCCAACATGGTGCAGATCTCAGAAACTCTGTTGTTTCTTACTTCCCTGCCCTGGGGTGGCCATGGCTTGCCAGACCACAGTCACAGACAGGCTAGTTGCTGGTTGGCTCAGCACCCCAAGTTCCAACATGGTGCGGATCTCAGGAAACACTCTTATTTCTTATTTCCTCACCCTGGGGTGGCTGCGGCTTGCCAGACCACAGTCACTTATCAGGGCGACAGGCTGGTTGCTGTTTGGCTCAGCGCCCTAAGTTCTAATATTGACCACTGAAAAATTTTAAACTTGAAGAAAAATTTTTTCTGTCCATTCAAGTAAAAAGGAATTTTACTAGTAAAAATTCTTTTATTTTTTGCATACAAACTCTCAATCTCAACAAGGATGCTTCATTTTTTCACCATTTGTTTTTGAGGTAACCAAAATGCTCTATATTTTTACACAACAATAAGAATTGTGATATAGTTGCTTTGTTTATTTGATGGCGGTCTCTCTCTCTCTCTTTGTGTTTCTTTCCCAAGTCCTGCATTCTAAATTTATTATTTGTCCTTTTGCAGCTACTCATTGCTTATACCACTTCCATACTGGACCTTCTGTAGGTGAGGCCAAATTTTCAAAATTTTCTGACACTACAGCTAGAATGGAATTCAGCGGCCACAGAGTGCACAGCTGAAGTCTTGGAAGGGTCACTTCTTACCTCCTCTACCCCGACCTGGGCCTCCCTCACAATTGTGCCTCCTCGGTCACAGAGCTCAAAAACTCAGTAAAAGGACACTTCAATGTACTGACACAGCTCTGGCATGTGTTTTTATATTTTCCAGTTTTACAATTTTGTTCATTATTCATGAAATTTGTATTGTCAGGTTCTTGCTCTTTGAAAATTATCACAATTATGGTGACTTAAAATTATATACAGTTGTAATTGTATAGTTCCTATAAAACAAACTACAGGCAATTGAGAGTCAGCAAGATATTACCCACATTCCAGCTGTTGTTCATCTGCAGCTCTGTGTTTCAAAGGAGGGAAGCAAATCAAATCAAAGTATAAAATGAGAAATTTCTTCAGTGTGCTTACCTTCCTTTAGAACCCTGAGTTTGCAAGGTAACATGGAATAAATTTCACAGTTTAATTTCTAGCTCTCACATTGCAGAGGTGAGCTTTTCTGCTTTGTCTCTTGTTTTCTCAGTACACTTGATAACAAACTGATTCTAGTTTTTTGTCTCTATCTATGACTCAAGTCTTGAGGGCTGATTTCACATGCCAGCCTCACAGCCTGTCTCCCAGAAGAGGAAGCCACTGCCATCTTCAGAGGGTTTCAGAGCCTCTAGAGAATGAGGAACCACTTAGTTTGGTCCTGAAAAAGATCAGAAGAATTTCCCATGATTCCCAGTGATCAGCTGCTGTGGGAGTTCCTGGGATGCCCTGGATTTGGTGGGAAATGCTGCAGATTTATTTCCTCCCTACATTGTCAACCTTTTGTGTGATACCGGAAAAAACCCCTACAATGTTCCAACATTTAAAGTCTATACATACCAATTTGGTTAATCAGAAACATCTCCAAAGAGAGTGCTCAGTCAGGTTCCGCAGATTTCTTCCTGTCTATACACAGCTGTATAGCAGGAAGCATCTGGGGTCTGGTTCACAGGAGTGTTTAAGGGTAGACTCTTCACTGTTGAGTAACATAGCCCTGGGTTCTCATGGCCTTTTCATTTTTGGGTTCTTTCACTTCATGCAACATAAGATTTTTGTTTTTTTAATATTTTTATTTTTTATTTAAAGAGAAGGAGAAAGAAAAAAAAACAAAACAGAAAGAGGGTAGCAACAATACAGAATTCTGAAGGGGAAGGAAAAAAAAGAACAACAATCACAACAAAAAACAAAAACAAAAACATGAAGAAATCACCACTTGATAAGATACATACTGTCATCATTGGAAATAGTTGTTCAAGTTGCAAAGTTAAAACATACAATGTACACATTCAAACAATGAGTCTGTTAATGGTTCTGCTCAACATTCTAACAAAATCAGTAATATGGACATCTATCCTACACACTTAAACACACATGCAGTTATATACTTTAGAACACTTTCTTAAAATATGTCTCCATGTAGGAGGACACCTAGGAAATGCACAGAGTGTGAGTGAGTACCAGGACCAGAAATATTCTCACTGAGTCCTCATAGTTACATTTTTTTCTCATATCATCTGTCACATTGCTTTTTGGTCCATTTTCTGTTCTTTTTTTTCTGTTGTTTTTTGTTTTTGTCTTTTTGATTCAGGGTCTTTTTGCAGATCAGGTTGGTGTTTAGCCCACTTTGTAGCCCCAGGTGCTCTCAAACTTGCAATGATCCTCTAGCCTCATCCTCCCTTGTACTTGGATTACAGGCATGCCACACCACTCCCACCTACATTTTCTGTTATTGTAATTAAAATCTAGTGTAGACATGTTTTAAACAAAAGAAACTTATTTGTTAGAATTCTGGAGCTGAAAAGGTGAATACACGACATCAGCCTCTGTTTGGCACCGGTGAGGACTTTCTTGATTCATTGTGTAATGGTGGATGATTTAATGTGGAGAGACACAGATTGCTTTGCTCTCTCTTCCTCTTCTAATGTCACAAGGAGGAACTCATCCTAGTTACCTCATCTGATCCTAATTAGCTCTCCAAGGTTTCATCATTATTTGTAATTAACTCAAGGTATAATTTAGCATTATGCTTCCAACATATAAATTTTGAGAGGACATATCCAAATCATTGGATATTTCTGACTATCTTAACATCATTCCTTGATTTCTTTCTTTAATCTCTCCTCTATCCACTGTCTAAATAGCCTTGTGTCTCACTGAGTTTCAAGGCTTCTTCATTACCAATGATCCATAAAATTGAAATTCATTGTTTTCCCTGGTCAGGCTTCACTGGTGGCAGTTAACTTGATCCTTTTCTTCCTCCTTATACACAGCATCTACATAGACCCTTAGATAAGTGATGACTTCTACTCTATTTTCACAGACTCCTCTAAGCTTCTTTTGCCTGGATCTTATCTTTTATCTTTTTCATGAAAGAATCAACACTGACTTGTTGTCTACTTGTTACAATTTCATAATTTCTGTTATCCACTCACCATGCTATGCCTCTGATGAAAAGCAATGAAAATGCAAGAATTGTTGACATTTTTGGTGACAGGAAAAATTAGTGTGGATCTCATTGCAGGACCAGAATTCAGAGGACTTTAAGTTGAAGAAAACATCAGTGATTCTGAACCATCAGTATGCCCTAAACACCTCACTTAGAGGCTCATTTATACAGGTACTCTGTGCAATCCAGAGATAAAGAAATCACTTCTGATCTATTTTTTCTTTATTAATGCTGAATGAATTTAATTTTTCTTGGATGTTTGAGTTGCACAACAATCTGCCTCTCTTATAGAAATCTTTCTTTCTATCAACTCCACATTATACTCTTATATGCTATTGAGCATTCTTGCAATCATATTTGACTATAAAAATAAATCTATGAGAATACAGTGATTATTTTGAATCTAAATGGAGAAAACGGGTCTTGAAAATAGTCAAATATCACATATATTTCTAGTGGTGGCAAATATCTAGTAAGTGTTCTATTTCCTACTTTCTGTAGAAAAATTCTAAGAACTAAGGGAGAATACAAAAATATCTAAAATTAACAATTATTAACATTGCTCATATTAGTCAAACAAAGAAGTGAACACAAAAAGTGAAGAACCACTTATTAACAGGGTGTTTTCTGAAGTTGCACCTTCATTTTGACATGTTTATTTTTTAAATTCTGAACAGAAGAAGACCCAAGTTGAGCTCCAGTGCAATGAGTGTTAATAATAAGATGATTCAAGAGGATCCTTTCTGTATCCTGCCAGAACACAAGCTGAGATGGTCAGTGTGAGCTAGGTAGGAGTTTATACGTCCTGAATTTAATCATTGTCATTTCCTTATTTGTTTTTCCTCTGTTAGATATGCAATACATACTAACACCCTGACTTTAAATTGATTTTTCATTCAGTGTAAACTGGTAAAAGAGAATTGTAATTGTTGATGTTTAAAGAAATTTTCACTCATGTTTTACTCAAATTTTATTTCTGTTTATATATTTCTTCAGGGCATATTGATCTCTTTCCTCATGTCGATGTGATACATGTACATGGCTCATCTCAATTCTACTTCCAATCATTTCTACTACCTTTCCTCCCACCTCCTCCAATCACTTGGTAACTTACCCATTTGCAAAGATCTATCTCTCTATATTCTATTGTGTATCATTTATCTTGAGCTTTTTCTATAACATCTCATTCCAGAGAGAAACCAGAACCATCTTTTAATGACGAGGATACAATAAAAGAAGATTGATCTCTGAAATAAACATTTTTGGCTACATAGACTATCAAAAAATTGCAAAACGAATTAGAGAATTTACAATGAGCTGGACTGGTGACATACTTTATTCTAAAATATGTTTAGGATGTGATAATAAAAAGTGTATTTTTAAATTAATCTCATATTATCTCGGCCTGGTCTGTTTGGATTGGGAACTTTGCAGAGACCGGCATCTCAGCCTGACTATTTGGAACCTGTAGGCCCACTCTTCACCTGCAGGTAACCTCCCGGAGGAGACTGGCATCTTGGCCTGGTCTGTTTGGGATTGGGAACCTCCCAGAGACTGGCATCTCAGCCTGACTGTTTGGGACCCTTAGGCCCACCCTTCACCTTCAGGGAACCTCCTGGAGAATGGCAGCTAGGCCTGGTCTGTTTGGGGTTGGGAACTTTGCAGAAACTGGCATTTCAGCCAGACTGTTTGGGAAACCCTAGGCCTGACCTTCAGCCCCAGGGAACCTCCCAGATACTGGCCTGGGACAAAGGATGGCGGCCCAGCCCGAGGTTCCACAGGCTCCGGTCCACCACACCCAGCATCCACCTTACAACTTAGGGAGCCAGGAGCCCACAGAGGGGACTTAGGACCCTGTGAGGGAGCCAAGAGCCTGTGGGGGAGCCACTGCTCCTCCAGGAACTGAGGGTGCAAGAGGTAATTCACCACACATGCAGAGGAAGCTTTGGAACAATGCTCAAAGCAAGGAAATATAGAAAAATCACAAAAGGAAAGACCAAAAGGCAGGCTCAAAGCTCCAGCCCACCCCAAGAAAGCTTAGAATCCATGTACATAGAAGAAAACAGAAGCCATACACCTGAAATATCTGAGATGATATCAAATGAAATAAAGATGCAACTAGGGAAAGCTATGGAGAAATTCAAATCAGAAATACTTGCCCAGGTAAAAGAAGAATTGATAAAAATAGTGAAAGAAAAATAGTGAATGCATCTAGTGAAGAAACAGCTAAAAAATTAGAGAAACAAAGCAAAAATATAGAATCCCTGAATGAACACTATAAGAAACAAATGAAATACATAAAACAGATTCAAAGAGATATACAGGAAATCAAAAATGCTATTGAAAGCTGCCAAAACCACCTCAATGAAAGTGAAGACAGAATTTCAGACCTCGAAGATAAGATTGCAGCCAGTGAACAGCAAAGACAAGATCTTTTAAAAATAACAAAGAATCAGGAAATAACAATTCAACACCTGCAAGATGATGCAAAGAAAAATAACATAAGATTAATAGGTATAAATGAAAAAGAAGGGGACAACCCAAATGATATCAAGAGGATATTTACAGAAGTAATAGCTGAAAACTTCCCAAACAAGAGAAGACAAACTGACATTTGGATAAGTGAAGCATATAGAACACCAAACAGCCATAATCAAAATAAAACTACACCCAGACACATAATAATCACCATCCTGGAAATCCACCATAAGAACACAATACTAAAAACTGTTAGAAAAGAGAGATCACCTATAAAGGAAAACCTATCAGAATCACGGCAGACTTCTCAACACAAACAATGAAATCAAGAAGAGCATGGAGTGATTTAGATCCTAAAAGAAAACCACTTCCAACCAAGACTGACATACCTGGCAAAACTGTCCTTCAAAATGGATGGAGAAATAAGATACTTCCATGACAAAGAACAGCTGAAGAACTTCATGAACACCAAACCAACCCTACAAAGAATATGAAAGACATTCTAGATACACATGGGATAAAACCACCAAGCAAGACAGACAATTAAACAGAATGGAAAGCTAAAGACAACAGCAGAAAGCTAACATGTCAACAATAAACAAATATTTAACAGTTACAACCATTAATGTAAATGGCCTCAACTCACCAATCAAAAGAAACAGACTGGCAGACTGGCAGAAGAAACAACATCCAACCATATGCTGTCTACAAGAAAGCCATTTACACAAAAGGACACTCATAGACTGAAAGTCAAAGGATGGAAAACAATACTTCATGCAACAAACCAAACCAAAAAAAAAAAGCAGGAGTAGCCATCCTGTTTGTAGACAATGTGAATTTCAAACCAAGAATGATCCTAAGTGATAAAGAAGGTCACTACATACTAGTTAGGGGAAAACGTCAAGAAGAAGAGATAACAATTTTAAATATATATGCACCAAATTCCAGAGCACCCAGCTATATAAAGCAAATACTAACAAAAATGAAAAATCAGTTAAGCAATAATACAATTATAACAGGAGACTTTAACACAACATTGAAACATAGGGAAAGATCAACTAGACAGAAAATCAGAAAAGACATAACAGAACTGAATCACACCTGTGAACAAATGGACTTCATAGATGTATACAGAGTTCCATCCAACAACATCAGAATACACCTTCTTTTCAGCAGTACATGGGACATTCTCTAAAATAGACCATACACTAGCCCACAGAACATATCTAAGTAAATGCAAAAGAATTGAAATTATCCCATGCATGTTATCGGATCATAGTGACATGAAACTAGAAATTAATGATAAAAGAAATTGCAAAAAACCTACAAACACATGGAAACTGAATAATACACTTTTGAGCAATCAGTGGTTCACAGAGGAAATTAAAGAATCAATTAAACAATATCTACAAGTAAATGAAAATACAGACACAAATTACCGGATTTTGTGGGATGCAATGAAAGCATTCCTAAGAGGAAAAGTTATTGCATTGAGTTCCCACATCAGGAAGACAGAATGAACACAAATAAACAACCTGATGCTACAACTCAAACATCTAGAAAAAGAAGAGCAAGCCAAGCCAAAAGCCAAAGAAGGGAGGAAATTATAAAGATCAGAGCAGAAATTAATGCAATAGAGACTAAGAAAACAGTACAAAGTATCAATGAATCAAAGAATTGGTTCTTTGAAAGAATAAATAAAATTGATAAGCCCCTGGCCAATCTTATTTAAAAAAGGAAAGAAAAAACTCAAATTCATGCAATAAAGAATGAAAATGGTGAAATTACTACAGACTCAGTGGAAAAAGAGAAGATCATCAACACCTATTTTGAAAACATCTTCTCTCATAGGTTTGATAACACTGAAGAAATAGACAGATTCCTAGATACATATGAACTACCAAAGCTGGATCAGGAAGATGTAAAGCTGCTTGAATAAACCAATTTCTATTACTGAAATTGAAAGTGTAATTAAGTCTTTGCCTACAAAGAAGAGTCCAGGCCCAGATGGATTCCCTGCAAAATTCTACAAGAAATACAAAAAAGACTTAATTCCAACACTCCTGAAACTCTTAAATGAAAATGAAAGGGAAGCAATTCTTCCTTAGTCATTCCTCGAAGCAAATATCAGTCTAGTACCAAAACCAGAGAAAGACTCAAATAATAAAGAGAACTATAGTCCAATCTCCCTAATGAACATAGATGCAAAAATCCTCAATAAAATACTGGCAAACAGGATGCAGCAAATCATCAAGAAGATTATACATGACCAAGTGGCATTCACCCCAGGAATGCAGCGATGGTTCAACATATGCAAAATAATAAATGTAATCCACCATATCAATAGAGCCAAAAGGAAGAACCACATGATCATCTTTATAGATGCAGAAAAAGCTTTTGATAAAGTCCAACACTCATTCATGATAAGAACCTTACAGAGAATTGGAATAGAAGGTCTATATGTCAATATGATAAAGGCCATCTATGACAAACCAACAGCCAGCATCATATTAAATGGTCAAAAGCTGAAAGCATTTACTTCACAATCAGGCAGAGGACAAGGATGTCCATTAACACCACTGCTATTCAACATAGTACTGGAAATACTAGCTAGAGCAATAAGACCGGAAAGAGAAATAAAAGGAGTAAAGATAGGAAAAGAGGAAGTTAAATTATCATTATTTGCAGATGACATGATACTTTACATAGAAGACCCCCAAAACTGTATTGAAAGACTCCTAGATATAATAAATAAATTCAGCAAGGTAGCTGGATACACAGTCCATACTTAAAAATCAATAGCATTTCTATGCACTAACAACAAAAGTACTGAGAGAGAAATAAGAGAAGCTACACCCTTTACACTATCATCCAAAAAAATTGAAATAGTTAGGAATTAATCTCACAAAAGAAGTAAAAGAGCTATACAGTGAAAATTATAATATCCTGAAAAAAGGAAATTGAAGAGGACCTCAGAAAATGGAAAGACATCCCCTGCTCATGGGTAGGAAGGCCAAACATTGTAAAAATGGACATTGTCCCAAAATTACTATACAGATTACATGCAATCTCAATCAAAATACCACTAACATACCTTATAGATCTAGAGAAATCACTCCTAAAATTCATCTGTAACCAGAAGAGTCCTAGAATAACGTAGGCAATTATAAGCAACAAAGGCAAGGTAGGAAGCATCACAATCACCGACTTGAAATTATAATACAAAGCTACAATAATAAAGTCAATATGCTCCTGGAATAAAAGACTGGAGGATCAGTGGAATAGCTTGGAAGATACAACCACAACCACAAGCTCACTCAACCACTTTATCTTTGATAAAGGGGTAAAATATGCTTGTTGGAAGAACGACAGTCTCTTTAACAAATGGTGCTGGCAAAATTGGCTGTCCATATGCAGAAGACTAAAACTAGACCCATGTCTATCACCATACACTCAACTAAAATCTAAATGGATCAAGCTTCTAAATATTAAAACAGAAACACTAAAGCTGCTGGAAGAAAAAGTAGGTAAAAATCTCAAAGATATAGGGGTAGGAAGAGAATTCATGAACAAGAACCAAACTACATGGGAATACTTCCCAGAATCAATAACTGGGACCACATCTTATTAAAGAGTTTCTGAAGGTCAAAAGTGGTTTCCAGCAGAGTGAAAAGAAAACCCACAAATTGGGAAAAAATCTTCATGGACTGTTCCTCAGATAAAGGACTTCTGCCTAGAACTTATAAAGAATTAAAATAAATCAGACCCTCGAAATTCAAAGACCCAATCCAAAAATGGGCACCTGAAATGGATACACCGTTCTCAGATGAAGAAATAAGAATGGCAATTAAATACAGGAAAAAATGTTCATCATCATAGTCATGAGAGAAATGCAAATGAAAACCACACTGAGATTCCATCTCACTACAGAAAGAATGGCCAGGATAGAAAACACTACCAACAACAAGTGTTGGAGAGGCTCTTGGTAAAAAGGAACCCTTCTACACTGTTGGTGGGAGTGTAGACTGGTGCAACCACTGTGGAGGTCAGTGTGGAGATTCCTCAAAAAGCTGGGTTTGGAAGTCCCATTTGACCCAGCTATTCCACTTCTGGGCATATTCCCAGAAGAACTGAAAACATCATACCACAGTGATATATGTGCACCCATGTTTATAGCAGCACAATTTGTAATAGCCAGATCTTGGAAACAACCTAAGTGCCCATCAACTGAGCAATGAATGAAAAAGTTGTGGTATTTTTATACAATGGAGTACTACTCAGCTATAAAGAATGATCACACTGAGATATTTATAAATAAATGGACACAACTTGAGACCATACTCATAAGTGAAATAAACCAAACTCACACGTGTAAATACCTTATAGTCTCCCTAGTGTGAGAATTGGTAAGAGTATATAAGATTTTATAGTAATCATGATTTCATTGCTTTGAAGCCTTTCAATGTTTTCATTCATCAGTTGGAATGGTTTTATTCTGTTTTGTTTGACTATATCATACGTGATGAGATGAACAGCTGTTTTGAAGAAAATAAAACATTATGACAGCTATTGCTGATTTAATATCATCCTTCTTAGAAGTCCTACCATGCTTTTATTCTTCTACTACCATTGGTTCTATCTATCACATTGTGCCTTATTGGGATTTGAATATGTGTGATAGTTTAAACAAGATTTTTCTATCAAAAATGAGATATTATAATACCCATTGATCATTTTCTGTTATTCGGTTCAGAAAGCCCTGTAATTCTTTCACTCTTTGAATGGCTTTAACTATTTTGTTATGTTTGATATTATTGTATTTGAAACTATCCTCAACTATAGCAGAGAAAGAGATATTGTGATAGTAACTATTGATGTCCGGTTGTCTTAATGTAAAGTACTGTGTTGCCTATGTTGTCCTGTTCTGATCTGCTCTGTACTGCCCTCTTTTGTTTTATTCTCTTTAAAATAAAATTTAAAAAAATTAATCTCATATGAAATGAAACACAAAATAAAAATGACTCATTTATTCTTTGCTTTGCTCTGAAAATCTGCTTTCTGTCATACAAAATGGATGAAAAAAATTAAAAAAGTGATCTTCACTAGATATAGCTCTTAAACATAGTAAAAAGGATCTTAATTGAAAGATGGCAGACCGGTAGATAGCAGGAGAGAGATCCTCTCTGAGAGAGGCAGCTTAAATGCCAGAATTTAACACCCTGGAGAGACCCAAACAGAGAGAGATGGACTCTCTCAATCCAGGAAGAAACTAAAGTTAAAAAACTGCTCAAATATGAGGTCCCAGGGCTACCATTAGTGAAGCTAAGATCAGCAAGCATGGCACCCTCCTCAAGCTGCCTGAATTCCTGCCTGAAAGGGACCTGACCAACTTAACTGCACCAATGCAACTGGCTTTAGCAGCCAAAGCATGGAGCTGAACATCCCTGCGTGCGGCTTGCCCAGACCCAGCCCTGCACATGACCCACCCAGAGGCACCATGAATTTGTGCCACAGCCACGCTGAAGTCAGAGGTTGGGGAGCCCAGCAGTTCTCAGGGACTGGCATCAACATGCAGTGAGTGATGGAAATAAGACCATCCCAAGGGAAAGGGGAAATCGACTGGAAGACATGTTGGATTTGGGCAGGGCAGCCTTAACTCCATAAGGAAGTGGCTTCAGTTGGTTGCTCCCCTTGCCAAGCAGATTGGTGGAATCTGCTTGTATTGTGCCGTGCCCTTGGCAGGATTTAGTGGGTTGCTACAAACTAATTCCCTGAGCACAGCCACACACTGATGCAGTGAAGGCCTGCAAAGGTTGACTGGCGCAGAGGAGAGGAGCCAGCACACACTGTGCTTGCTTTAACTTCACTCTCTGATAGCGGCCGGCAGAGGGCAGAAGCCCCTAGGCTGCGTTCTCCAGAGGAGCCTTAACCAACAAGAAAAGGGGCTGGGAATTACACTGTACACTTGTATGGAAGGAACCAAAAACATGACTAGATGGAGAAATAAGAAAAAAAATCCCAGCCCCCAACCCTGAGAACATTGATCCAGGAGAGGTAAATACAAAAGAGATTGAGGGCAGCAAAAATGCAACATCAAACACAGCATTAGTGGACATAAAGAGATATTTTCAGGACCTCGTATGTGGGACCAAAACTGAAATATTAATTCAAATTAAACAAGAGATAAGTAGATTAATGAAAGAAAGGCTGGGCACCTCTCAAGAAGACACAGACAGAAGAATGGAGGAACAAAAAAGGAGAGAAATGTTTAATGAAGAAAACAAGAAAAACCTAGAATTCGTGAAGCAAATTCAAATTATCAGGAAACTAAAGATTCCATAGAAAACTGGTAAAACTACTTGAAAGAAACCAAAGATAGACTATCAAAAATTGAACAGAGGCTTGCAGTGTGTGATCATGAAAGCAAAGATCTCTTAAAATAACAAGGGAGCAGGCAGTAACAATTGGAAGGCTAGAGGACAACAAGAGGTTCTATAACTTACGAATAAAGCATGTGAATGAAGAAGGAGGAGTCAGAACAGAGGAATTGCAAAGGCTATTCACAGAAATCATTAAGGAAAATTTCACAAGCATAGAAAAAGGAAATGATATGCAGATGTATGAAGCATACAGAACTCCAGCAACCTACAACCAAAACAGAGCTACACCTGGACACATAATAATCAAGATCCCAGAAATTCAATATAAGAACAGAATATTAAAGGCCATCAGAGAAAAGAAACAGATCACCTATAAAGGAAAACCCATCCAAATCATGGCAGACTTCTTGACACAGACGATCAAGTCAAGAAGAGCTTGGAGTGAAGTAATTCAAGCCCTGAAGGAGAACAACCTCCAGCCCAGATTGATGTATCCTGCAAAACTCTCTCTAGAAATTAATGGAGAAACAAGATGCTTCCATGACAAAGAAGAACTTGGAGAATTTGTGACCACCAGTACAACCCTACAAATAATACTGAAGGACATTTTAGAGAGAGAGAGAACAAGAATACAAGCATTTCAGGAACAATGGCAGAGAGGCCTCAGTGAACGGGCCAGACAGTTGGGTGGAAGAGAAAAATAGACTATCAATGGCAGAAAAACAGAATAGTAGAAATAAGGCAGAGAAGATTGGCTGTAATCTCTAGTATAGATGACCTTGAAATATTAAGAGAGAAACACAGGCAGAGTAGATCAGGAGATAGGGTCCATTGAGATGCTCTATATAGGGAGGCAGTGGGACCCAAACCAAGCAGTGCACCCCATGGGAGTGAAAGGGTAGGAACTGTCTAAAAAAGAGAAACAGAGGATATTGTTAATTGGGTAACAAGATTTAAAATTTACATTATTCTTACCACTCTGCTTGGATGGATTACGTGCTGTTCCAGTTTGTCTGCTTACACTAGACTTGAGGACATGGTCAGCTATCCCCAAAATAAGAGGACATATAATGGTAATCATCCCTAATTTCCTATCAACTTAATCTGAAGCCCTTTATAACTTACACTGTCTTATTATTACTGATCTTATTTGAATCTGGTTTGTTAGATTGCTACTTTGTACTGACTGATTTTATTTAAATCTGTTATGATGGATAGCATCAAGTCTAAGGGTATAGGAAACTTCACTGAAGATGACCAGATTCATTAAGATACCTACTCTGGTTTGATTATTACTTGCTTTTGTGGTCTTATAATGTCTCCAATGCTTTGTTTTTATTAATGTTGTTATATACTGCTGAGACATCATGGTAACCAGTGTAGATCACCTTGTATTGTGGTTATATATGACTTTTTTGCTTCATGCTTTTCTAGGAATTGTTTTGTTTTATCTTGCTTTGTTTTGTTTTTACCTCTAACACAGAAAGGATAGATATACATTTAGAGACTCATGCATGTATAGAGCTTATGAACAGTTTACAAGAACCAATTATATAACATATGTTGAAATGCACAACTACTTTGAAGAAAAAGAGACACTACAGTACCCAGTGCTGATTTCATAATGTCATGATGTGTAATCCAGCAAAATTATCATTCTTTGTTCAAAGTGATTTTAGCTTGTTTTGTTTTGTTTTGTTTTGTTTTGTTTTGTTTAAGTTCAACATACATGAAGGTATGGACAGCTGGTTTTAGGGGAATGAGAGACACTATGACAGCCATTCTTGGCTTCCCTATTGTCTGGTCTTGAAGACCTGAAATGCCCTCCTTGTCCTGCTCAGATCAATTCCATACTAGGTTGTTTCATGTGAATTCTCTATATGTGACAGTATGGACAACTATTTGGAAGAAAACAAGAGTCAATATGATAGAGAGTGAATATCTCCGATTGTCTAGTTTTGACATTTTTGTCTCTTACATTGCTTTCTTGTGATCTACTTTGTTCTGTTTTGTTGTGTTTAATTTTACCCTTTTGATATAATTGAATGTATATTTGAGTGGGTAAGATGGATGACCATATTGCTGTTTTTTTTGTCACATCGTGGAACAGAACTGTTAACAGTCTCACTGTTTGAATGTCTACTTTGTATATTTTAACTTTATAATTTGAACAACTATTTCCAAGAAGTAAGTATGTAATTTGTCAAGTAATAATCTCTTAGGTTTTTTTTTGTTGTTCTTTTCCTTTTTTCCTTGACATTCTGTATTGTTGCTACCCTTTATTCTGTTTTGTTTTGTTTTTCTTTCTTCTTTTTAAGTAAAATAAAAAAAATCTAAAACATAGTTTTTAAAGATTCTAGGGTCCATTCACATAAATGTAGTGACATAGTCTAGGCATTGTTTGGTGATACCCTTTCCCCCTGAATCCAGAATCATCTGCCACTTAATGCACACTGGCCAGCCCCATCAGCGCAGTTTGGTCAGTCAGGTCACTCTCAGGCAGGAATTCAGGTGACTCGAGGAGGGCGCCGTGCTTGCTGATCTTAGCTTCACTAATGGTAGCCCCGAGACCTCATATCTGAGTGGTTTTTTAAACTTTAGTTTCTTCCTGGGTTGAGAGAGTCCATCTCTCTCTGTTTGGGTCTCTCCAGGGTGTTAAATTCTGGCATTTAAGCTGTCTCTCTCAGAAAGGATCTCTCTCCTACTACCTACCAGTCCGCCATCTATGGAAACTCCCTGCCTTAGATTTTTTACCCTAGAAAGATAATTTTTGCTGTGAATATATACATTGACATTTCTTTTCCTTTCACGTCCAAAATCATCATAACCCCTAATATTCAGCTACAAATATCTGTACCTTTCTTTATATAAAGAGAGGTTTCTCATGTCTTTGCTGTTGGGGATATGAATGAGGAGAGAAACCTGTTGCGAAAAGGAGCTTAATGGTTCCTTCTACCATGATTTCCCAGCACCTTCAAATCCTGGGTGCATCTGAGGAAAACTCTCACTGTTTTGAGACAATGCAAACAAGAGATGGTGAAGCCAGACACACACCTCTGCTCCTTAGGGAGTTTATGTCATGGTTTGTATCATTGTGGGAGGAAAATTATCATACTGTAGACAGTAATAAGTTGCAACATCTTCAGGCTCCAAGAGTCTGATGGTGAGAGTGAAATCTGTACCAGACCCACTGCTGCTGAACCTCAAAGGAACCCCAGATTGCAGATTGCTTGAAGCATAGATAAGAAGCTTAGGAGCTTTCTCTGGTTTCTGTTGATATCAAGTAAACCATTTGCTTATGTCCTATGTTGCAGCAATTGATGGTGACTGCCTCTCCTACAGATACAGATATGGAGGAGGGAGACTCAGTCTTCTGGTTGCCACATCTGGTACCTAATGTTGAAAACAAAAAAGCAAACATTCACACAAATGAACATGATAAAAGAAAACATTCCTGAAGAAGCAGGCAGCACTGGCTAAGTTAGTCTGAGGACATTTCCACTGTTCTCCTTCCTTACCTGGGATCCAGAGCAGCAGGAGCCCCAGAAGCTGACTGGAGACCCTCATGTCTGCGCTGTGTCTTGACTGGGAGAGACACCTGCTCAGGGTGTCACTGGTCTATTGAGTAGTCTTCAGGGCAGTGAGCTGTGCTGTGGTCACATGCAAATCAGCAGGGCTGGGCACAGCTGTAGGACAGGCTCATCTCAGTCACTCAGCACAGGCACAGTGTCACAGCACCAGTGTTGCCAGATCCATAAAAGAGGACAGATTTTTCTATGGGCAGCAGGTTTCTCCCTTTAGGATATTTTCTTATAAAAAATCGAGAAATTACTGAGATACTAAAATGAATCTGAGTGTACATTTGTAATCTAGATGCATAGATATTACAAATGTATTGCATGTAGAATTGTAGTTTATACATTACTTTATTCCCAGTAACAGATTACACATTCCCAATGTTTTGCATTTAGAGTTCTATAGAGGAATACTGATGTTCAGAAAGAATGCATGTCACAGTAACTCTTACAGTACAGTTTACCAGGTCTTTAAGTTACTCTCTAAGTTTACAGAGGCAGCATTTGAGGAAGTCTGTGCTGGGAGGACAAAAACAAGGATGCTGGTCTTTTCAGAATGGTCTTGGTATCATTTGTTTCATTGATCTTTACTTGACTTCTGTTTTATTAGTAAATGCTACTCAATTCCTTTAAGTACCTTTGTTTCCAGAAGTGTTCTAAAATTCCTAAATCAAAGTAACATTTTCCCTATTTAGGAGATAGAGGGAAAGAATCCATGAAGAGTAAAAAGTATAAAGTGTGTGTGTTAAGCAATACAGAAGGAATAGATGAGGGCTCTAAGCATCAGTCTCTGAGGGATAAAAGAAAAATGAATAATTTAACACTTTGCTCAGGAAAACTTCCTGTTTTGTGATCAAATGGAGGAGTAAAGAGTAAAAAAAGTGATCCTCATTAGATACAAATTTTAAACATATTAAAAAGTGTTGTTCTATGATCAGAGTGTATTTTGTTCTTATTTATGAAACCAAAGCAGAGATACTTGTCACTGAATTGCATGTTGGGTGGTTTGAAGTTTCAGAAATATATTCAGTTGAAGTTTAGTGCCCTGGATCCAAATATGGACCAAGGAATAACAGACCATAAATGAGATTATATTTGAGTTTATGTTTTTAGGAAACTCGAGTCTTCAAATTCACTACCTTGGAATCCATCCCTACAGGAGGATGAAGAGTCATTGAATGGACATGAACATCCATCATCCCTCTGTCCCAACAGTGTTAGTGCTTCGGAGGAGAAGTCTTAGGAGGGAAGGATAGGCCCACAGGAATGGTACAGTTTGTTGGACTCTGAAATTAAAGAGTGTTCTATTTGATTATGGAAAATCCTCTTGGTGAGTCTGACACTGATAATGTTATTGGCTTATCTTTCATCATCAGAGAGGAAAAATAGAGACAGAGAGAGTGAGACAGAGACAGAGAAAGAGAGAGACTCACGAAGTAGACTAATATATGAAAATATTCAGGCATTGGATAAGACTGGATGCATCTCAGGGCTGAGAGCTCTGCACGTGTGCAAAGTTTCCAGGTTCCCTGATTGGAGTAGGAGAGCACTTATTTGACTGTAGAGGCTGTGGTAGCTTCTAAGGATTAACTGAGTGCATCAGTCTGTTTTCTTGTAATTTTGAGGGATCTATTTCATGTCATTGCATATAACACGCTCTTAGGGTTGTCTTCCCAAAGAAGAGAGGATGCAAAAAAAATCACAGCATCAGAATCCACAAGGAAGTTTGCTGATTCCTTCATTTTGATACATTTGCATATTATTTAATGCAGAGAGTCTGTCTCTCTGTGAAAGTAGTACAATAGTAATCCATAAAGCAATGCAAAGTAGAGCTAGTGCCATGGTCAGGGTTTGTAAGTCCAGTATGAACTGGCATCTCTAGCTGAGCTTTCTGTGGTGCTCCCCTTGGCTTTGTCCCATCACTTCCTTCTAGTCTTGTTGACATCAGGGATTTGGTTTTCCACTCTGTAACTCAGCTCTGTCATTTGCTCTGCATGTCATTCCATAATAGGCTATGTGAGTCCTGAGTTTCAGATATTCTTGCTCATGCCCCTTTTCTGTCTTCAACTAAACTTTGTCCTTTAGTTACCAAGTGTTGACACCTCTGAGGCTTTTGATTCCCCTACCCCAACTTTGTGAAGGTGTATACTGGAAAGTTATGGTGTGGCATGTTTATGAAAGGCACAGAAATCCACCAACATTTATATTTTTGTTGCTTTTATTCAGGAAATTTGCAAACATAGCATATTTTTAATAAACTATTCTCTTTCAAGACTGTTATAGCCAAATCAAATACATAAAATACTTTTATATACACTACATGTGGATTTGAATATAAAATTGAAAACTTAGTTGAAAATCTTACATATAGTGTCAGTATATGGAATATACATATTACTGAAATGAGGACAGTGTACACAAGTTATATCTCTAATTCTGCATGGATTTTTCTGCAGAGATTCTGCTTTATTCTGTGCACTAAAAATGTGCATCATTTCAATGCCCCACATGTGCAGTGTCATTTGTATCTCTTCCTGGGTCATTAAATTGTTTTCTAAACTCTCTTCCATCAAAACAGGGGCTGATTAGTGTGACCCAACACCTGCAATGGAAAAATGTTTACAAAACATGGTAAAAAGAGTATTATTGAGCTCAAAATGACTTGTTGTATGCTGACTCTCTAGCCTTGTAATATAAAAGTAAAGTAAGATGAAAATCTAGATATCGTGTAGTCCTGATTTATAAGAAATGTTGTAATTTGTCAACTGTATTTCTAGATAAGCAATCTGTATTCCTCTGTCTATGAATTCTCTCTCTATTTTCAATAAGGTCAGATAAGGTAGAACAGTTTTACTTTTTGATCTAAAGAGTGTGGTCTTCATTGCTGAGCTAGTCCGTTTCCACCTCTTCTTTTCTGGATGGGTCAGAAAGCCAGAGTTACTGCTACGGAGGATGAAGATGTCTTACTTTCCACATATTTATTCTGGGTTCAACTTCTCAAAGAAGGGCTAGAAACTACAAGAAGGGACCACAAATGAGAGAACTTTATTGTAGTCTGGATTCTTTACACCTTTACATATTTGTTATACCCATGTTATTCTACTGTGATAAAACAAAAAATGTACTCAAAAAATAATTTCAGCATTCTCAAAAGGAAGGACTGAAGATGGTGTAAAGTCTGCAGTTCATCACCTTGAGAACATGGTCCCTGTCTCTGAAGATTTACTCAGTTCTGGGGCAGACCTGTCATTTTTCCATCATTGCTCCTCATGAAATAGAGATGAGTTCTGGGACCGGGCTTCCTCAAGCCCTTGAGCATCTGTGGAACAGTCCAGGACCTTACCTTGAGAATCAGTGTCCCACTCAGGAGATCTGCCCCCCGGCCCTCCAAGGCTTCTCTGGACAGATTGGTGCAGAAAGAGCCTCCTGGTTGAACTCTTCCCATCTTTCCCATCTGTATATCTCCCTTCTTGGTGGAAACCAAATGTCTTTCGCTCTACTGGAAAAGAATCACGAGTTACTGTCTCTAATCATGTCTGACTCAGGAAGAAACAGCTGGGCCCTCAGGAACTAAAGTGGTTTTTGTTGTGGTCTGTATCACTGTGGGTGGAGTACTGTAACCTTGCTGACAGTAATAGGTTGCAAAATCTTCAGCCTCCACGGTGCTGATTGTGAGAGAGAAAGAAGTCCCTGACCCACTTCCACTGAAGCGAGCCGGGACTCCTGTGGCCAGGTTTGATGTTCTATAAACCAGGAGGTTTGGAGAGGCTCCTGGCTTTTGTTGGTACCAGCTTAAGTAGCTAGTCCTTACGCTAGAGCTGGCTGTGCAGGTGATGGTGACCTTCTCCCCTGGGGAAGCAGCCAGGGATGCTGGAGACTGGGTGAGCACAATCTGTCCATTGGACGCTATGGTCATCGAGTAGGGATGAAAAGAGATGACAGAAGTTATTATAGATACAGACACGGGAATGTCATATCACACAATACACAGAAACAGTAACTGCAAACTTGTCTTAATTTCAATTTCTATAGCAAAAAGGAGGCTCAGTTTTGAGTTTCCTTTTTTCTTACCTGTGACACTGAGAAGTAGGAAGGTGAGAATTTGAGCCTGAAAATCCATTGTGTTTTGTGAGCTCGGCCTCAGGCTGCACAGATCTCTTAATATCACCCCTTAAAAGAATCTCTGAACATTTTTGGTTTCTGAGGAAGCGATATGCAAATCAGTAGCATGCAGGTGCTCCCTGGATTATAAACCCATGTGATACTTCAACATTTTCATAAAAATTAGAAATTCATACAGGAGAGGAATGCTTTCATTCTTCTTTTCTGAAATTATCTGCATTTCTGGAAAAAATATTATTTCAGCAATTCTGTGATGATTCTACTTTCACCAGGCAAGCAAGGAAAGTCCTACTGGACAGCATGGAATGTGTGTTCTCTGAAAAATAAGCTGGTAAGAGATCCATGTGGCTGTCAAGGGAATGAGGAGTTTAAGATCCTATCCCTGTTTCTTCTGGACACGTAGTTATTCTGGATGGAGCTTCATAAAGGACCATGAATTTGGAGCACATGGTGGCCGTCTGTCCTGCAGACAGAGCCAGGAATCCTAGAGACTGGTTCTTCACAGTTTCTCCATAGGTGTCTGTAATTAGGAATTCTCATCACATTTCAGTGTATTAAAATCAGAATATCGAGTTTATCAAAAAATCATACATGTTTAGACTATTTTTTCACTTGATAATGTCATTATTCACTTTGAAATAATTATTTTTCCAAACCTCACTACTGAGACCCAGAGTACCCAGAAGAGGAGGAATTGGCACTGTGACTCCATCCTGCTTTAGTTCAGCTGTCTGAGCCACTCAGCTCTGTAGTTTCCTGATAAACTCTGTGAACTGAGCTCTCAGGGACAGCCTTGGTCTCAGGACCCTGTGTAAAGCATCAACAATGTAAAAGAGAAAGAAACAGCACTGTACTGAGCCATGGCACTAAATAACTGAAAGCGAACTCAAAAATGCCTCTAACCCACAAAATGTGATTATGTGTCCACATGTGTCAAGTTATAGCCTTCAAACTAACTGCTACAGTTGACTAGAAAAAAACCTACATTTTTAGAATTCTTGTTATGTCAGTATATGATTTCAAAGTTTTATTGAAACTTATACCTATGACCTCAGTAGAGAAAGTATATTTATGGCACTGTATGGAGTTAGGAGAGTATACACCTCATATCTCTTGTTCAGATTCTTTTTTCAATTTCAAATACTTATTTTGTGTTTCTTCTAGATATCAATCTCCTAGACATCCCAATACATCCAAAGCAGCCCTCTGGTGTTTTCTTCATGACAAAGACACACTCAGAAAATGCTATCATTTCCTTAGGAATCACCCTGTCACTACTTTTCAGTTTGCATCACTTTCTCAGTGAACATCTCAAGTTCACTGAAGTTTCCTTGGCTCCAAAAGATCTCAGATGCCACAGCTCCTCCTGTGCATTGTAAATGAACTAACTAGAGCTCCCAAGTCCTGGTAGGCAATTCTTCATTTAACTGGAATGAAAGATAAAATATTTTTTATTGGAAAACTAATGCAGTAACTTTAATGAAATTGAAAATTCAGGTGGATAGTCTTATTAAAGACTGCTTTATGTTAGAACTGTAGCTTTGAGAAATATTTATCTGTATAAAATGTATGTGTATATAAATATAAATATAAATATAAATATAAATATAAATATAAAATTTGTGTCTCTACAGTAAAACTCTAAAAATTTGAGTAAAATACTTGGTTCCATTTTCTGTAATTCTCCTTTAAAATCCTTATAGCTGTATTTGGTTGTCTGTCTTTATTGTACATACATCGTACTTTGGTGTTCATGTCTTATGCTCCATTTCTCACTTCTGTCACCAGTTAATGAATGTTTGTGCTAATTTTTAGTGTAAAACTTGCAGATATATGAGGGTTGTGTTTTAAATCAACATGCTACTAGTAAGTGTGCTTTCTCTTTCCAACTGTTTAGCTGCTTCCTGGAAAAATAGTAGCTCTCGTTAGCATTAAGGAGTTAGAGAGGAATCAAATTTTTGACTTTAAAAACTAGCATTGTATTGAAATAAACACTGAGAAATAAATCAGAACAAAAATATTTACATTCACAAAAATATTTTTAAACCATAAAATAACGGGGGAATGATTTTGTATGCAATTGTACAAAATTAAAACTATCAGCACCAGGACTGTCTTAGCAGAACAAGTTTTGTTCACTGAACAGAACCTCTGCCCATGTAGAACATAGCTTTTCAGGCAAGGAGTATATAACAAATGAAGAAATCATATTCCTGCAGCTACTCCTAAGCTGTTCCCTCTGATCATTTCTCCCCTGGGGCACCACCATTACCTAGAACAAGTGGGGGAATGGGTCCTGGTCCATTCAGTGTTTCCTCCTTCCTCAACATGGACTTATCCAGAGGAATAGGGAACAAGTTCAGGCAACTGAACATTTGCGTTTCCTCAGAAATTAAATCAAGTATAGTTATGTCCAGTGACTCAAATCACATTTTGTTCAAATA
The DNA here is from genome assembly GCA_004027295.1 of Dolichotis patagonum. Classification (NCBI taxonomy): domain Eukaryota; kingdom Metazoa; phylum Chordata; class Mammalia; order Rodentia; family Caviidae; genus Dolichotis; species Dolichotis patagonum. The sequence continues at coordinate 34,857 of PVJX010007859.1, read as the reverse complement.
CATGAGTGTGTCAGTCCCCCATCTCACTACAGCTAGAAGTCACACAACATATAATTCAATGGCAAATTGATTCCTTATCTGAAGAAAACTGGAACCACTATTGGCAGAGCATCTTTCATTATGCTTAGCTTTCATATCCATTATTTATGTTTTACTCTTCTCTATCTTTTTCCTAAAACATGAAGATTTTAGGGGAACAAGTGGGGAAGAGGTTAAATTTTCAATATGTCACTAGCACGGGTTTTATATTTTGCAACTCGTGTTTTCCTTCTGCATGGCTTAACTCAGAGCTCTGGCTATAGATGGGAGAGTGAATATTTCTCCTCTTACTCAAAGCAACTCTTGTCTCCTTCCCTGTCTCTCAAGTACTGTTTGGTGGACAGTGTGATTCAATGAATACTTAATCTAAGCCAATCCTAGAGAGTATATGTAGGACAGAAATTGCATCTGCCAGAGAGACCAGCTCCTTGACTGTAGTGCTCTTTGATGACCCGGCAGGTTGACCATTACCTGAGCTCATCTCCCTGATACTACGCTTAGATGTACTATGCTTAGATGTATGAGCAAAGCACTTCATGTGTGAGCAAGGAGTACAGAGATCCAGGCTTTATGAGCACACAGTCTAAAGCTTTCCTTAATATGTAACTACAATAATGGGAAGCACAATACAGAAGCAGGAAATATCGGATTTTGGTGCTAAATATGTGCTACTAGGTCAAGTGCTCCATTCAGATTTCTCTTCTAGATTTATCATTAACTTAAATACCAAAATTCCCTTATCTTCTTCTCCTTTCAGAATTTCTTCATGAGTGCCAAGAATAATGGATGAATTGGACTCATAGGAGGGGGAATATTTGGCAATGTGCAATAAGTTACTGGGAATAAAAAAAGTAAAAAATAATATCCTACATAACAGTAGATGCACAGATATTTGACAAAATCATTTTAAATGTGTTCAATGGTTTTACAAACATTGAATAATATGTCGTCACTAAGTGGAAGTTTTCTTGTTTATTGAAAATCAATCAATATAATTAAAAGAATAAAGAGTAAAAAGCCTGAGTTAAATAAGTAGCGTTCAAGAGAACAGGGAATGTATCTGTGAGAGAGAGAGAGAGTGACCTAGAGCAATAGCAAGGAGAAAGGAATATAGTTCTAAATAAGACCTCAAGGTGGAAATGCAAAAAGTCAGAATGGGAGACTGAGGCCCATCCTGGAAAGTAGCCAAGTTACAGAAACCAAGCAGGCCTGAAGGAGAAGGGCTCAGGGATAAGGTGTTGCACATTGAACACGGTAGAATGTACGGAATCACAGCACAATGCGCTTTCAATTCAGTCTGAGTCTTGTGCAACTGGTGCTCATCTTGTGTAAATAGAACACAATGCTGCCTATTGTTCTAGAAAATTGTTAAGTGTCATTCAGTTTAATCATTATAATTTGTCATTCATATGTGAAACATGCACATTTTATTCATCACCTTAATTGTGTCAAGTCCCAGCAAGCATAAAAGAACCCTTGCTCTAAATAGAAAAGCAGGACAAATATTGCTCAGATCAATGTTTTCTGGGAAAATATTTCACCATTTCCTAAGATTGTCAAAAATATTTTTAATTTTATGTGAATCCAATCATAAACTGAATTTTATATTATGTGTTTTAATCATAAGCCAGAGAACGAAAATGATCTTGTAGATCATATGATGTAGTAGAGAGAAAGTATGATGTAGTAGAAAGAATGCCAAAGATGGAAAGAATTTAAAAACAGAATATATAATAAAAATGATAGTACCAAAATTGATAGCAATAATAATGTGTTAAATAGCTGCCTTTTATTGCATGTATTTTAACATCATAAATTATAGGACATTATTTCCTAAAGAAGAGTGTGGCTTTAAATGAAAATTTTAAAGGATATTTTGAAGACATATATCTAAGAAAGATAATCATGTGTCTGTAGATTCATGAACCATCCATCAAATAGATACCAGCTGCAGCAGCAGGTAAGAAAGACTGGCTTTCCCATACTGGTGTAGACATGTAGGCTGTAATTCTGGCCTCCACTGTCATTAGCTTTCTATTCTCCTCTGAATAGTTTAAGTGAGGAGACTTTGCGAGGTGCTATTTATCATGGCATTTTATACAAAAATGTGTACCGTGTATTCCAAATGTTTCTGTGATTCTGTATAACTTATGGCGATTTGTGTGTGTTTTTGTGCATACTAAATAAAAAAAATACTTATGCTATGGAACATTAGAAAATAGAACACAAAATTGCAACCACGCAGAGCAGCTTAGTGTGGATTTTCTATCGGTTCCATTTATGTTAATTTCTAATGGCTGCTATAAGAAAATACCAAAGATCATTCCTTTATGAAATTGCCTGTTTTCTGAGATTTAGGAGTCTAGAGCCCTGAGCAGGCTTCACTGAGCCCACAATGGGGTGTTGGAGGTGGGGCATCCTGCACAGGTTTAGGGCAGATTCCACTCATTCCCTCTCCAAGCTTCTCAGCCTGTGGTTTTCTTTGGCGGTGCCAGTTCCTCCAGTTATTTTCTCTGTTTCCATCCTTCCTCTCTTCCCTGTGCATTCATCTCCCTCTAGCTCTGTCTGATCAGAACAATTCAGATTGCATTTAGGCCCCATTCTGTTAAACAAGCGCACTCTCCCATCTAAATGTCCTTTGAATGTTTACAAAGGGACATTTCCTACATAAAGTCAACCAGAGCCATTACAGCCTTGATCCCTTGGAAACCTTACAGTCTATGAAAACATCGGAGCATCATCTCTATGCAAACATTCACCAAAATATCACTATCCATTGGTGTCCATTTCCTAAATTTTTAAAGGTGGTTAACTGTTTTATACTCCATTTTTGCTTATTAAAATTTTGGTTTTAGTAGTGCTTCTTCATAATGCTGGTATTCATCACTGGAAGTCAGTACAATGCATAGCACATCTAAAGTCATCTTTCCTTCCCCTAAGTCTCAACCCCTTCCTAGTGCCTGCACCTTCTGGCAGGACACACCATGGTCAGAGAACACTTCCTTCACCCCATAAAATATCCAGTGCCACATCTGTCCAGGCAGAAAGACTCACTTAGAAGGGTCTTGTGTGGTCATTTAAAGAAATTTACTGTCACCCTTCCCATGCAGAAGCAAGGACAGAGCCAAAGGGGCCTCACATCCATCAGGGCTGAAGCTGCCTTCAGAGAACAGCCACGGGCTCTAGATGTCTTGATCCTTCTCAGGGTCATGTGCCAGAGTCCTCAGATGGTTCCATCTGATGTTGCCACCCAGATGTCTCAGGAATAAGAGCTTCAGTTCTTATGAAAACCAGAGGTAGTACTGTTATGTTTTCCCTGCCAGGGCTAAGGAGAAGGAAAGAGTTCTGGTGCCAAGGATCCTCTCTTCCTACTTCTATCTTGACTTTTCAGTGATCTTTAAACCTCAGCTCCCTGTGCAAAGTGTTCACTGCAGGTACAGGCACCAGGAAGAGCACTAGGGAGAGACTGGCCTCGCAATTCTTTTTCCTTGGCAGTTAACATGATAGTTTGTATCACAATGATAGGGGAGCTGTAATGCTGTGACCAGTAATAAATGGAAGCATCTTCAGCTCCAGGCTGCTGATGGAGAAAGCACAGTCTGTCCAGATCCACTGTCACTAAACCTCAGTGTGACCTCAGAGGGCAAAATGTATGAGTAAGAGTTCAGGAGTTTGGGAGCTTTCCCAGGGTTCATCTGAACCAAGCTAAGCTGTTGCCTGTACTGTGACTGCCTGGCAAGTTAGGATGACTTTGTCTCCCTGAGAAGCAGAGCTGGACAATGCAGACTGGGCCATCAAGATGCCACATCTGACTAATGGCATGGGAAATATAAGAGCAAATATAGACCCTTTTTATGAAGAGAGAGGACTTTCTAAAAGGACTGAACAGCATATAACTCACTAGTTTGAATACATTCCCGGTGTTTACCCTTTTTCCCTGGGGGCCAGAGCAACAGGAACCCTGTAGCTGAGCCAGGACCCCCTTGGCCATGCTGTGTCCTGACTGGGACTGACTGCTAGACAAGTTATGAGCAGTGAATGGAGTCTCCTCAGTGGTTCTCCGGGCACATGCCAATTCTCACAGGCTGAGCAGGACGAGGCACGAGGTCAGGCTGGATTATCCCAATCACTCAGCAAGGGTTCTTGTCCCTTGGAATCTGGGCAGTCAGCAGGGCTGTATGGATTTGCCTGCAGGGAATGAGCTTTATTCTGTGGACCAAATGAGTTCATCAATTCAATGCTCCAAAAGTGCAGTTTTTAAAATCTATTACTGGGTCAAAATAGGAGATATTTTTCCCATAGGATCTCAGGAGTGTGGTATTCATAACTGAGTTAGGGAGTTTGCACAGGCTTTCTTGATATTTTCTGGATTGTTCTGGTTATTACTCCTACTGTGTAACCTGTCTCTAATAAGTGTTCATTCTTACACTTGTCTCTGGCTTTCTCTAAGCTGGTATGTTCTACCATCACCAAATGTCTACTGGTTTCAAGGACAACACAGTTCTCAATGACTAGACTGAGGCCAGTGGAACTCAAGCAGGGTGAGGAGACTATCAGGCAGGAAAGTGGGTGTGAAAGCCCATCATGAGCTGGAGAAAAACTGGGATGCAGTCTTCACTTGGGAAAGCCGGTCCTGTGAACTCAGCTCGGGTGTCCAAGAGGGAGAGGATGAGGAAGGCTTTCAGGCTGCTGAAGATTACATCCATAGGGCTCAAACCCAGGCTCTATGCAGGGCACAGATATGATTGTGTCCTGGAAGAGGTGTCTGAGTGTAGCTGTGAGTGACTAGGTGTTTCTGGGAGGGCACTGTGGGTGAGTAAGGGGACTAGGAACTGGTTTAGAACAAGAAAGCTAATCAAATATATAAATTCATTAATGATATTTGGAACTAAGATCTTAATGCTTATTGAAAGAACTGAGTGATTTTAATGGATAATATGTAAACTGTTATGAAGTGGAATCAAAGACAGTGTAAAATTGTTTCTTTCATACCAAGAAAGGTTATATTTATCTTTCTGGTAAAAGAGATACAAAAGACACACAGAAAAAAGGCAAAAAATTGCTAATTTTACTCACCAAGACATAAACTGCGAATTTTACCTAATCTTGAAGAAATTATACCACTTTGCCACCAGAAATCATACCACTTTCCCACGAGAAATCCATAGTTTCTAAATACTATTGTTCAATAAGAAGAACAATACATCCTTAAAGAGCTGTGTATTTCTAAATCTAGAATAGGGCAAATAGAAGATGAATGTAGAGGAAGAATTTAAAGAATGATTCAAAGAATGAGAGGAGCGCATGCAAGAAAAAGGTAGATGTCAATTTGAAGGGGACACTGATTGTCCCCATGTGGGGTGTGTGAGAATTAAAACAATTAGTGATTATATGTCATGACCCACTGAAGAAAAGGTGACTCCATGCATTCAAACATTTTAACCAGAAATGGATTCTTCATAAAATATCTCACTACTCCTTCATAAACCCTTACTGATTATAGAAAAGGAAACAAATTGTGCAGCACTGAGTTCTCACAGACATATTCTCCATCTGGGGTCTAAGTGAGCATCACCAAATGGTGAAACCAAATCAAGTAACTGACCATATATTTACAAACAGAAGATATTTAACCTCTTACTGCCAGGAGGCGCTGTGGTACCTTAGATCTGTTAGTGACAGGTACTTGGGAGATTTAGATGTTATTTGAGAAATAGATTCACCTGAGTAACAGTGAAAAAGTTTCCATAGCTAAGTGTGTGGTGATTTATTTTTTGGAGTAGATTTTGTGTTGAATAAATATCTGAGAGACTGTGAGAAATACATTGTGACCTCTCTCCTTCATTTAATAATATGTATATTCCATGTGTTGACACCATATGGAGGAGTGTGGATTCTGATTTCAGAGTTGTGTGTTCCCATGCACGTAGGGCCTTTTCTCAGTAAGAATTTTATGTATTGACCTTGGCTATAGCTGCCTTTAAAGAGTACACTTGATGTAAAAGGATGTGAAATTTGCAAATTTTCCTGAATAAAAGTGAGTGTTACATTGATTTCTGTGCCTTTATCAGCATGCCACAAGATTCCTTTCCATGAGGTATCATCACACCTGAATGTTAATCTATGTTTTTATTTCACAATCTGGAGATGAACGCACATGTAAATTACATGAGCTGGGGTTAATAAGTGCGGTTACACAAAAAGTACAAAAGAAGCCTGGGATGCATTGTGAGTCAGGCAGTTGGCTCAGAATAGAAACTGAGAAAGAAGGGGGTCTCATCCATGCGTGTTCCACTTTCATAACAGTCGAAAAAAATTCAGAAGCAGGCATCCTAGGTTTTATATCATGGGAATTGTGACGCTGTGTTAAAGTGTTTAAGCTCATCCTTTCTCTGTGAGGACTGAGATAGCAATCATGCTGTTTGACCCAGGTTTCCCAACCTTATATCTCAGAACCTTACCCTCCCAGCACATTCTGCATTCACTCCTGACATGGACCTGGGAGCAAAGGGAAAGAGCAATGTCAGCCCAAGATTCCTAGAGATTTGTCTTGGACATAGCAATGCCCACAGTGAACTTTCCAGCAGACTCCAAGGCCATAGAGGGTCCACTCACAGAACTAACTGAGAAACAGCTAAATCCCTTTTATCTGATATTATCACTAAAAACACAAACATGGAGAAATTATTTTCAGGAAAAACATGCACAATAATAAGCTGTACACAGTAAGACATGTCTAATAAAGCAACACTGATTATTTTTTGAGTCCCTGATATATATCGAACCCCTTGACCATTGAGAATCTCATCCCTGGAACAAAATACAAATGGCCAGGAATGGACTGGAATGGACCAGAGAGAGAAAAGCGGACTCACAGACTGGCACACAGTTCCCAGGTAACATCCCCTGTGACCCAGGTCTAGTTGGGCCCAACTAATAGCCCATTTATTCACTAATCCCATCAAGGACTTCTACTGAATCTACTGAGGAGCACACTGACTCCATTATGCACTCAGCTTTCCAACATTTGTTGCTACTGGGGTACATTTTTTTATCTAAAAATACATTATATGCCTTGCATCCAAATGACTGAGCACCATCTCACTGTACAAAATGCACACACTCCTTCTCTAAGGGTCAGCAATTTCAGCAGTGATGAAAAGCCCAAGTCCAAAGAGTCTTCTGAGACTCAGGCAAACTTTTATCTGTGAGGCCCTCTAAAAATAAAACATCTAGGTAAAACCTTCCACCACACAGTTTCACATGGTTAATAGTCTCATTCCAAAAGGAAGCAATATGGTGATGATAGAAAGGAATAACACTGTACAGAGACCAAAAGGGAAATCACTGAATGCTGAGATATTGAGCTGTGACACGCTGTCAAGAGATGTGTAATTCAAAGGACTCAGAAGCCCATTCCCACACTATTTCCATTTGCAATCCTGATGGTCTGTCTTTGGGTGTCTCTTCCTTTTCCTATAGTTTCTCTCAGATGTTCCATATTCTTCGCTTCTCCAACACCCTGGAGTGACACTGCCCTTTTTTTATGTTCATAGATTTCTGCACAACTTTTCATAGGGCACACTACATGGGCTCACAGGTCTTCCCTTGAAATCTGGGTGAATCCCCTCTGGTTCACAACTGTGACATTCTTCATACCTCTATAATACTAACACCACATTAATGACATCAAGCTCTGTCACCAGGTGAGCAGTCAACATGCCTCCTTGCATCATGGCTGTGGAGGCTTTTGAATTCTCTGGTAACTGAGCACTGTGAAACATATTCTGGAAAGCAGCTATGATGTCACTGTTCATGAGGAAAGAGCAGAAGGATTCTCTTCCCAAATGAAATATTGAAACTTTTTCACCTTTGACTTTGTAATGAATGGGTACTTCTTAAACCCTGAGTTTTCTCAAGCAATCTTGCCTTTAATCCTGATGCAACTTGGCTTCTTTGTAAACTACTGTTTTAAGCAACCAGAGTTTCTTTTATTGAATTTGGCAGGTGCTTTCTATCTGGTAAAACTGAGGTCTTTCACTCTCTGTTCCTGGTTTGTACTGTATATCTGATAAAAATCAGCCATTTCTACATATGCCACAGCCTAAAATATTGGGGTGCTTCATCATCAGATTAAGTAATCTATCTTTCTTAATCTCATTTTCCTACAAAGTCTGAGGACATAGGCAAAAGTACAAAAATTTTCTGATACAATGTAACACACATGAGCTCTAGCCCAAATGCCAGTGGAGTCCTTGTTCCTACCTGAAATCAGCTGTCCTTGGCCTCAGCTCTCTGCATTCCTGTAATCACGCTTGTGTCCTGAAGTCTGAGTATTGCACATAAACCACTACTCACACCAGTCTAGTGTTTCTCTTGCCTTCTTCCCCAAATATTTCTAGCCTCCTCCTACAAACACATTCCCAAATTTCCAGAATCACACTGTCAGTTGCAATCAGAGTAAAGTTCCACTTCTCCCGTACTGATGTGTGTCTTAAGCATTTTCTCATTAGTGAGACAAAATAACTAATGCTAAGAATTTAAAAAATACTTAAACATGTATTCCACATTTCAGGGGATGGGCAACATCTTTCTCCTACTAGCTTCAATAGAAATTTTAACATTATGGAAATACTATGATCTATGTTCTAATGGTGCAGGTGGTGGCTGTTAAATAAGAAGACTGAAAAAGACGTAGTAGGAAGGTGGAAATTAGTGGATGTGACTTTCAGGTGTTTGTTGAGTCACATCTGAAGGTGAACCTTTCCCTAACATTCTGTTCACAGTGCTGACAGCATTTCACCTACTGCTTTGGAGGTTTCTCTCACTTAATGCAAAATCTCCATGGTCAGTAGATTCAGGAAACTGGTCTCTTTGCTTTTGTTGGATTATTATACTTATCACACTAACAGCAAGGGATGTGAGTCTGATTGGGATTTATGCAAGTTTTAAAATACTTGATCAGATTTTTCTGTGAGATACAGTGAAAGTAGAGCATCCCAAGTATTAATGAGATTTCTCTGGGTAACAAAATCCTGGATATGTAAATTTATAAAGAGTGGGTGTTTACTCTGACTCACAAGTTTGTGGGTTCCAGTAAACTGCAGTGTGGTTCCATTGTTTTCACCCTGTGTTGAGGTGATGTATCATGGAAGGCGAATGCAGCAGAGCAAAATCATTCCCCTAATCAATCAATAAAGCATAAAGGACTAGAGTAAGACAATTCCCTTGAAGCACACAGCCTTAGTGACAGCAAATTTCCCACTAGAACCCATTCTTAAAGTCTGCTAAAGGTTCTACCCTGAGCCCAAGTCCTTAGCACAGAGAGCATTTCCTGGGAGATACTCAGCATATAACACAATCAGTCCTGTAACTGAGCAGCGCTACCTTGAACATCTCTCCGCTCTTTCAGCTGGAACTAGGACTGTGTGTGGATTTCAGCACTTAATAATTCCTTGTCAGATAGCTACGCATTGCTTTCCTTGGGGTGCTACACATTTTCACCCTAATTCATTCCTGTTAATTTCATAAGTGCAAGTGCTATGGAGAAAGGGAGTAATCATGAAGAAAGAAACTCTCCTGGGTTTCAGGTTGAAATTGTGATTCTGCAGGGGATTGAGATTGGATGAGAGACGTAAAACAGAATACCAGCAGCCTCATCATGGTGGATAGAGCAGAGACTGTAAGAGCATCTGAACCTCTGCCCAACATCAATGCTGAGACTACTGAACTGTAACCTGGTGGGAAGGAATCATGAGACCAGTCCTGATGCTGCTGGTTTCAATGTCCCTGGCATTTTGCTGTAGTAACAGCTAAAAGCAAATTCCCCTAGAGATCCAGTCAAAGATTTCATTCTATTTTAAAACAGAATTTTAAAATATTAAGGTACAAGACAATATATCACTGTTTCTTTTATATCTAACTGACAGATCAACTTTCCTGGATGTAATAGTTATTGAAGATCTTTAATAACATGTAAGCATTTGAACAGTAGCCTACGACATAAATCACTTTTGCAGACTTTGTTTTCTGTTGATTGCATAATCTCTTAGTCTCCAAGATATGTTTCTAAATTACAACCATTCTAGTGCTATCATAGTCTAAAGTCAATCTACATTGATTCATGACATTTGCTAATGTTTTCAGAAGACTGTATCCTGTTGTAGTAGAACAAGAGACAGGAGATTCCTTACTTCAAGCCTGTAATAACCAAAAAATAGATAAATAAGATAAAAGAAAGAAAAAGATCAACAACAGAAAGATGAGGACTGAATGTCCCCACTGTGAATGGAACAGGCCATGATGACTTTCCTGCCTCTGAGTGTAAGTAATGGCACCATCCTGTTTTTAGTACTGAGCAAGTGGACAGGCACATTTTGTCTACTCTGAAGCCAGCTCATTGCTCAGTGTAGGTTCACAACCTTCACCTCTGTTCCGTGCTTACCTCTCTCATCAACTGTATTTCTGTATGGCATTTATACGTTTGGCTTACAGCCAATTTACATTGCTCTTTCTATCTGAAAAAAAGCCACTTTATTTTAAAGTTTTATAAGACTAGCACTTTCCCTGTGTTACAATAATTACAGGCAGAAATTTTTCTATTAATGGAAGTGACCTGAAAACTAAATTTAAAGGATGAAGTTTCCCTACAATAAACTATATACTTGTAGTAAAGTAGCCACACCACACTTCCAAAAATATCATGTAAGACCAGTCAGGAGGATTCAAAGGAACGGGTCAAAAATCCCTCAGAAAAAAGCCTAAGCTATGCTAGAAAACATTTTACAAACCTCAATTCCATCTGAGTGAAAAGAGAGCAGAGTTTGCATGAGCTGATTTGCATGTTCACTCCTTGCACAAAGGTCCAGGCTGCTCCAATCATCTTAAAAGGCAGCTTCTCAGGGCCTTTTTGGATTAACATTTAGGTCCAAGACTCAGAGATGGGGTCTGTAACTCACCTCCTCTTGTGTCTACTGCTCTGGGCGCCAGGTAGTTGAGGGATGGCAAGGTGTGGGCATGCTTATCATGGCTATTTTTATTTTTTTTGTATCCAGGATCTTGAAGATCAGGAAAATAGTATGTCTTGTAGATTTCAACTTTCAAATTCCCTTTGGTTTTTGATTTCTCAGTGTTGCCACCAATGCCATTGTCCTAGTTAGTAATATCTGAGTGTGTCTTCTACAATCCATTGTTTGTGTTTATCCTTTCAGGGTCCAGTGGGGACATTGTGCTGACACAGTCTCCAGCCTCCCTGTCTGTGTCTCCAGGACAAAAGGACACCATCTCCTGCAGGGCCAGCGAGAGTGTAGAGGACATGTTTGGTCGAGAAAGTCATATGCACTGGTATCAACATAAGCCAGGACAGCATCCCAAGCTCCTGATCTATGAAGCATCCAATCAAGCCTCTGGGGTGCCAGACCGGTTCAGTGGCAGTGGGTCTGGGACTGACTTCACCCTCACCATTGACCCTGTGGAGGCCGAGGATGCTGCGACCTACTACTGTCAGCAGGGTAAAGAGCTTCCTCCCACAGTGCTCCAGTGCTGAACAAAAACCTCCCCAGGCAGCTGCTCAATGTAGCTCAGTCCCACAGATGTTCCTCTTTCTGTAATGATCTTTGCACTTGTTTGGAAAAAGTATCCATTTATAGAATCAATAATAACTTCTTGATCACTGAGGTTAAAGGAAACTTTTTTCTGTGAGCTCAAGTGAAAAAGAATTTTGACTAGTAAATATTCTTTTATATTTTGCATAAAAACCGACAGTCCCAATCTTATGCTTCATTTTTTACCATTTGTTTTGAGGTAAAAGAAAAAATATCTATTGTTCTATGCAACACTGTGAATTGTGATGTAACTGCTTTGTTTATTTGATGGTGATATACTATAGGTGTTTCTTTTCCAAGTCTTGTGTTTTAAAATTATTATCTATACTTTTCCAATTACTCAATGCTTATGCCTTTTCTATACTTTACATTCCATAGGTGAGGGCAAAGTCTTACTAATTTTCATTTTCAACACCTTCTGATACCACGGCTAGAATGGAATCCAGAAGCCTTGGGGTGCACAGCTGCAGTCTTGTAAGGGTCACTTCTTACTTCCTCCACCCTGAACTGGGCCTCCTCACACTTCTGCCTCCTTCGTCATGGAGCTCGAAATCTCAATAAAAGGCCATTCCCTGTACTGACACAGCTCAGATGCACATTTTTATACTTTGCCAGTTTACACTTTTGTTTCACTATGCCTGACAGCTATATTGTAGTTCTTCTATTTCCCTATAAAAAATATCACAAATATCATGATGTAAAACTACATAGAGTTGAAATTGTACAATTTCTAGAAGTCAACTTTCATATATTTGAGAGCCCAAAAAGATACTTCTGGTGTTTCAGTTGTTCACTTGCTGCTCTTATTTCAAAGGAGGGAAATAAACCAAATCAAAAAATGAAATGAGAAACCTGAGTTTGCAATATATCATGAAATAAATTTCACAGCATTGTTTAATCTCTAGCTCTCACCCTGCAAAGTGAGCTTTAATACTTTATGTCTTGTTTTCCAATGCATTGGATAATAAGCTGATTCTTTTCTTTGTCTCTATCTATAACTCAAGTCTACAGGGCTGATGTCACAAGCTGGCCTCACAGTCTGTGTGCAAGAAGAAGCAGCCACAGCCATCTGCGGAGTGTCTCAGAGCCTCCTGAGAGGCAGGAGTCTTCTAGCTTGAATATCGCAAAGACTAAAGGAGTTCCCCATGCTTCCCAGTGATCAGCTGCTGAGGAAGTTCCTGGGATACCCTGGGTTCCATATGAATTGCTATGGATTTATTTCTTCCCTACAATGTCAACCTTCTGTGTGATACTGGGAAAAAATCCCTTCTGTCTCCCTCCATATAAAATCTATGCATACTGATGTTGTTCATCAGTAACACCTCCAGAGACAGTGCCCAGTCCAGAGACAGTGAGACCATTCAGACAGCTTGCTGTCTGTACACAGCTGTATAGCAGGCAGCATCTGCATTCTGGTTCATAGGAATCATTTAGGACAGAGTTCAAAAGTCTTGACTTGTGCTTTCCTACACATTCGGAAAATAAAGTCACTGTTGAGTAACATCACAATGGATTCTCATGGCCTCCTCACTGTAGAGCTCTCATTAGATTCAATTTTGTCAAAATGAGACTCTTAAAATATGTCTCCATCAAGGATGAAGCCTAGGAAATACACAGGGTGTGTGTGAGTACTAGGACCAGAAACATCAATGAGTCCTCATATTCAAATTTTTTTTCTCATATTGTGTGTCATATTGCATCTTGGTCCATTTTTTATACTACCTTTTTTTCTGTTGTTGTTTTTTGTTTCAATCTTTTTGAGTTAAGGTCTTTCTTTGCCTTTAAGGCTGGTATTGAGCTCACTTTATAGCCCTATCTGCTCTGGAACTTGCAATAATCCTCCTGCCTCAGCCTCTCTTGTGCTGGGATTACAGGCATGCACCACCTCACCTGGATCCATTTTCATTCTTATAATTAAAATCAAGTGTGAATCTTTTTAAATAACAGAAATTTATTTGTTAGAATTCTGGAGCTGAAAAGGAGAATGCGTGACCTCAGCCACTGTTTGGCACCTGGTGAGGACTTCCTTGCTTCTTTGTATCGTGTTGGAGGGTGTAACACGGAGAGACACAGATATCTTGTTCTCTCTTCTGCTTCTGTCACAATGAGAAACTCATCCTTGTTACCTCATCTGATCCTAATTAATTCCCCAAATCTTAATCATCAATTGTAATTAACTCAAGGATTTGACATTGTGCTCCCAACACAAAAATTTTGAGAGAACATATCCAAATCATTGCATTTCTCTAACTATCTGTCAATCCTTCCTTGATTTCTTTCTGCAATCTTCTCTCCTCTATCCACTGGCTAAATAACCCTGTGTCTCACTGACTTTCAAATCTTCTTAGTTCCTATTGATTCATGTGATTTTAATTGATGGTTTTCCCCTGGTCAGACTTCACTGGTGACTGTTAACTTGCTCCTCTCCTTCCTCCTAATACACAGAGCCTACATAGACTCTTAAAAAGGCAATAACTTCTCTATTTTCACAGCCTTCTCTAAGCTTCTTTTTCTTGAATCTTATTTTTTTGTGAAAGCACAGGCACTGGCTTGTTACCTACTTGTTACAATTTCATATCTTTTATTCACTCAACATATTATGCCTCTGAAGAAACGCAATGACAGTGCAGGGAATGCTCATATTTTTGTGGGCTGGAAAAATTAATGTGGTCCTCATTGACAGATGAGCATCCAAAGAACATTAAATTAATGAAAAAGTCAATGATTATGAGCCATCTATATTCCCTATATAACTCACTTACATGTGAGCCTTATGCATAGAGGTACTCTGTCCAATCCAGAGATTAGGAAATCATTTCTGATTTATTTTTCTTTATTATTGCCAAATGAATTTAATGCTTCTTGGATTTTTTGAGTTGTAAATCCACATGCCTTTCTTATAGAAATCCTCTTTCTATCTTTCTCTTATGTCAACTCCACATTATACTTTTCTGTGTTATTGAGTATTTTATCTATGAGAACACAGTGATTATTTCAAATCTAAATGGAGAAAAGAAGGGGCTGGGGATTTAGCTCAGCAGCATAAGCACCTGCCTCGCAAGTGCATGGTCATGAGTTCGATCCCTGGAACTGATAAAAAAGAAGTTTGGTACCTTTAAAAAAAATGGAGAAAAGAGTCAAATCTAAGTGGAGAAAACAATCAAATATTGCATAAATTTCTAGCAGCAGCACAAATAAGTGTATTATTTCCTTTTTTTCATAGGAAAATGTTAAGAACTAAGGGAGAATAGAAAAACAGCCAAAATTAAAAATAATAAAAATTGCTAATAATAAGCAGATAAGGAAGTTAAGACAAAATGGGAAGTAAACTTATTAGCAGCACCTTTTCTGAATTTCTTCATTTTGACATGTTTACCCCTCATTTCTGAACAGAGGAAGGCCCACACTGAGCACCAGTGCAACTAGTGTTGATGATAAAATGACTGAAGAGGATCCTTTCAGTTTCCTGCCAGAACACTAGCTAAGATTGGCAGTGTGAGCTGGATAGGAGACAATATTTCCTGATTTATTTTTTGTCTCTTCCTTATTTGTTTGTCTTCTGTTAGATATGCAGCAGATGCTAACACACTGACTCAAACTTGATTTTTCTTTCAGTGTAAATCTCTGAAAGAGTACTGTGATTGGTGGTGTTTAAAGAAATTCTCACTCAAGTTTTATTCAATTTTTGTTTTCTGTTTATAGATTTTTGCAGGACATAATGATCTCATTCCTCATGGAGAGGTGATACATGTATATAGCTCATCTCAATTCCACTTCTAACCATTCCTACTGTTTCCTCCCACTTCCCCCAAACATTACATAACTTGCCCTTTTGCCAAAGAACTATCTTCCTCTATTCTATCATGTACCATTTATTTTAAGCTTTTTATATAAGGTCTTAGTCCATAGAGAAACTAGGACAATCTTTTAATGACTAAGACATGATACAAGAAGATTAATCTTTCAAAAGAACATTTTTGGCCACATAGTTTTCCAGAAAAGCCCCAAATGAATTACAGAAATTATGATGAGTTTATAGGTTACATACTTTATTCTAAAATATGTTCAGGTTGTGATTGAAAAAACAGTGTATGTTTAAATTAATCTCATGATTAATAAACCTCATTTGCTTAAAAAATACCTGTCACATAGTTCTTGATAATTTATTCATCAGTTTTGGAATTCCTATTTGTCATTGCCTCTGGTTGCATTGTGATGTTTGAGTTGATTTCCTGAATCAGTTCAGGAAGTTTACATGTCATGGACATTTTGACAGTGAGGGAGAGTTGAAAGCAAAATGGTCCTTGATCCAGTGAATAATGTGGATGGTAATACACCACAACGTTCTAATGATCCTGGCTTTTATTGGTAGCATTAGGCACAAGTATTCATGGTAATTTTACTACACAACTCAAAGACACATGCAAAACGGTATTTTCAGAGATGTTTCATGAGGCCATGAATGATGTGTTAAGTGGGGTCAAAGGAAGGTGGAATATTTGGGAATGTGTAAGAAGTCACTAGAAGTAAAGAAAATTATAAACTAATATTCTACATAACAGTAGAAACACAGATGCTTGACACAATCATTTTAAATTCCTTTTTTTGTTTGTTTAGTACTGGGTAAAGATCTCAAGACCTCATGCTTTCCAGGTAGGTGCTGATACTACTGAGCTAAATCTGCAGCCTGACAAAATCATTTGAAGTGTATCCAACTGGTATATGAAACTGAATAGTGTGTCTCAACCAGGTGGATTTTATTCTTGGTATTCAGGGCTGACTTGGTATTTGAAAATTGATTAATAGATGCCCAGCTTCCCAAAACTCAGGAGAAGGCACTGGAGGTTCCAGTGGTCTGACTGGTCCATGCCTAGTGACCTTTCTTCAATCAAGGGAGCTGAGGCCACCCTAGGTGAGTTACAGCACACCTGTGATGGCTTGGGGAGGGTTTTAGATCATTGCTCCCAGTGGCTAGGAGCCCCCCCCCCAGCTTCTTGAAACACCATAAATGGCACTGGACATTCTCATGGCCTGACAGGATCATGACTGGTGAACTTCTTTCAATCCAGGGAGCTAAGGCAGTGCTTGGTGTGTTACAGTGCACCTGTGCTCCCTTGCAGAGAGCTTTAAATCATTTCTCCCAGTGGTTAGGAGCCTGCCCAGCTTCCCAAAATGCTGGAGGGGGAAACAGAATTTCCACTGCCCTGACTGGACCATGCCTAATGACCTTCTTTCAATCTTGGGAGCAAAGGCCATGTGAATTCCAGGAGCCAAGGGTGCATGAGGTGATTTCCAACACAACCAGTGGAAGCTTTGGAACATTGCTTGAAACCCAGAAATACAGGAAAATGAAAAGAAAAAAGACCAAAATGCAATCTCAAATCTCTAGCCAAACCAACAGAAAGTAGGAGCAGTGTACATAGAAGCAAATATAGGCCATACAACTCAAATTCCTGAAATGATATAAACAGAAATAAAGAAACAACTTTGGGAAGCTATAAAAGAACTCAACTCAGAAATAATCTCCTATGTAAAAGAAGAATTGATAAAGGTAAATAAAGAACTGTTGACACATCTGAAGAAGACACAGTTAAAAAACTAAAAAAAAAAATGAAAAATGATGGAAACCCTGAATGAACAATATAAGAAAAAAACAATGCATGAAGCAAATTCAAAGAAATATACAAGAAATCAAAAACTCCATTGAATGTTGGAAAAATTGCCTCAATGAAATTGAAGATAGAGTTTCATACCTCTGGGACAAGATTGCAAATAGTGAACAGGAAAAGAAAGATCTTTTAAAAATAGTAAGGAATCAGGAAATAAAAATTCAACAGTTGCAAGATGATGCAAACAAAAACAACATAAGATTGATAGGGATAAGTGGAAAAGACAGGGACAACACAAATGACATCAAGTAGCTATTTGCAGAAGTAATAGTTAAAAATTTCCCAAACATGAGAATGAGAACTGACATATGGATCAGTGAAGCATATAGAATGCCAAATAGCCATAACCAAAATAAAGCAACACTCAGACATATAATAATCACCAACCCAGAAATCTAACATAAGAACAGAATATTCAAAGCCATTAGAGAGAAAAGACAGATCACCTATAAAGGAAAACCTATAAGAATTACAGCAGACTTCTCAACACAAACGATGAAGTCAAAAAGAGCATGGAGTAAAATATTTCAGATCCTAAAGGAAAATGACTTCCAACCCACACTGATATACTCTGCAAAGCGGCCCTTCAAAATAGATGGAGAAATAAGATACTTCCATGACAAAGAAGAGGTGAAGAGCTTCATGATCACCAAAGCAACCCTGCAAAGGCTACTGAAAGACATTTTAAATACACATAGTAAAAAAACTACTAAGCAAGGCAGACAATTAAAGAGTCAAAAGGTAAAGAATCAATAGCAGAAAGGTAACGTGTCAAAAATAAACAATATATAATAGCTATAACCATTAATGGAATTGGCCTCAATTCATCAATAAAAGAAACAGACTGGCAGAATGGATCAAGAAGCAACATGAAACCATATGCTGTCTTCAAGAAACCAATCTAACCCAAAAGAAAACTCAGACTGAATGTCAAAGGATGGAAACAATATTTCATGCAACAGGAACCCCCCACAAAGCAGGGGTAGCTATTGTGTTTGCAGACAATCTTAACTTCAAATGAAAAATGATCTGAAGAAATAAAGAAGGTCACTACACACTGTAAGTCAGGGGAAAACTTCAAGAGGAAGAGATAACAAATTTAATTATATATGCACCAAGTTACGGAGCACCCAGCTATACAAAACAAGAATTAACAGAATTGAAAAATCAAATAAGAAAGAACACAATTATAACAGGAGTCCTTAACACACCATTGACAAAAAGAGACAGATCACCCAGACAGAAAATCAGCAAACAAATAACAGAACTGAATCATACCAGTGAACAAATGGACTTGATAGAGGTATACAGTGTTCCATCCAACATCATAATATACATTCTTCTCAGCAGTACCTGAGACATTCTCTAAATTAGACCATATACTAGTCCACAGAACATATTTAAGTAAATTCAAAAGAATTTAAATGATCCCATGCATGTTATTGGATCATAGCACCATGAAACAAGAAATTAATGATAAAAGAAACTGCAAAAACCACACAAACACATGGAAATTGAGTAATACACTCTTGAAGAATAAGTGGGTCACAGAGAAATTTGGGAAGAAATTAAACAATATCTTCAAGTAAATGAAAACACAAATACAACTTACCAGAATCTGTGGGATGCAATGAAACAGTCCTCAGAGGAAAATTTATTGTAGTGAATTCCCACATAAGGAAAACAAAATGAACACAAATAAACAACCTGATACTACATCAAAACCTCTAGGAAAAGAAGAACAAGTTGAGCCCAAAGCCAAAAGAAGTGAGGAAATTATAAAGATCAGAGCAGAATTTAATGCAATAGAGACTAAGAAAACAATACAAAGAATCAATGAATCAAAGAGTTGGTTCTTTAAAAGAATACACAAAATTGATAAGCCTCTAGCCAAACTTATATAAAAAAGGAAAGAAAAAACTCAAATTCATGCAATAAAGAATGAAAAATTTGAAATCACCACAGACTCTGTGGAAATACAGAAGATCATCAACACCTATTTAGAAAACTTCTACTCACATAGGTTCTATACCACAGAAGAAATGGACAGATTCCTAGAAACATATGAATTACAAAAGATGTGTCAAAAAGATGTAAAATTGCTGAATAATCAAATTTCTATTAATAAAATTTAAAATGTAATTATGTCCTTACCATCCAAGAAGATCCCAGGCCCAGATGGATTCACTGGGGAATTATACAAGAAATTCAAAGACTTAATGCCAACACTCCTCAAACTCTTCAGTGAAATTGAAAGAGAAGAAATTCTTCCTAAGTCATTCCTGGAAACAAATATTATTCTAATACCAAAACCTGAGGAGGACCCAACTAAAAAAGAGAACTATAGGCCTATCTCCCTAATGAATATAGATGAAAAATTCTCAATAAAATATTGGCAAACAGGATGAAGCAAATGATCAAGAGTTTTATACATGACGACCAAGTGGGATTCATCCCAGGCACGCAGGGATGGTTCAATATACGTAAATCAATAAATGTAATCCACCATTTCAATACCGTCAAAAATAAGAATCACATGATCATTTCTATGCAGAAAAAGCTTTTGAAAAGGTCCAACACTCATTCATGATATGAACCTTACAGAGAATGGGAATAGATGGCCTCTACCTCTATATGATAAAGGCCATCTATGAGAAACCAATAGCCAGCATGGTATTAAATGACCAAAAACTGAAATCCTTTACCCTAAAACCCAATACAAGATCAGGATGTCACCACTCCTATTGAACATAGTACTGGAAATACTAGTCAGAGCAATTAGACAAGAGAGAGAAATAAAAGGAGTAAAGATAGGAAAAGTGGAAGTTAAATTATCATTATTTGCAGATGACATGATACTCTACACAGAAGGCCCCCAAAACTCCATTAAAAGACTTCTACATATAATAAATAAATTTAGTAATGTAGCTGGATATAAAGTCAGTACTCAAAAATCAACAGCATTCCTATACACTAACAAAAAATATCACTGAGGGAAAAATAAGAGAAGCCACGCCCTTCACAATAGCATCCAAAAAAATGAAATACTTAGGAAAGAAGTAAAAGAAGTTAAAGATTTATTCATGAAAAATTATAATATTCTGAGAAAAGAAATGGAAGAGGCATCAGAAAATGGAAAGAAATCCATTTTTCATAGATAGGAAGAATAAATATTGTGAAAATGGCCATTGTCCCAAAATTGTTATACAGATTCAATGCAATCCTAATCAAAATACCACTAGCATATCTCATAGATCTAGAGAAATCACTCCTAAAATTCATCTGGAACTAGAAAAGACCTAGCACAGCAAAGGCAATTCTAAGCAGCAAAATCAAGGAAGGAGGCAGAGAAGGCAGGAGTCATGGCACAATCCCTGACTTGAAATTATACCACAAAGCTATTGTAATAAAATCAACATGTTTAACATTATTTGCAGATCAATAAAATGCAGATGAATGAAAACAGAACTGAAGATCAATGGAATAGATTAGAAGATACAACTACAACTACAAACACACTCAACCACCTTATCATTGATAAAGGGGCCAAACATGTTCACTGGAAGAATGATAATCTCTTTAATAAATGGTCTTGGAAAAAATGCCTCTCTATATGCCACAAACTAAATCTAGGCCCATGCCTGTCGTCATGTAATAAACCAAAGTCTAAATGGATCAAAGATCTAAATGTTAAAAGAGGAACAATAAATCTGTTGGAAGACAAAGTAGGTAAAAATTTTGAAGACATAGGGGTAGGTAGAGAATTCATGAACAAGAATCAAACTGCATGGGAAGTACTTCTCAGAATCAATAACTGGGATCACATCTTATTAAAGAGTTTCTGCATGTCAAAAGAAATCACCAGCAGAGTGAAAAGAAAATGCACAAATTGGGAAAAAATCTTGGTCAACTTTCCCTCAGACAAAGGACTTCTGTCTAGAACATATAAACAATTAAAAAAAAATCAGACCCCCAAAATTCAAAGACCCAATCCAAAAATGGGCATCTGAGATGAATACACAGTTCTCAGATGAAGAAATACAAATTCAAATAAATACATGAAAAAAGTATGCAGCATCATTGGTCATTAGGGAAATGCAAATTAAAACCACACTGAAATTCCATCTCACCCCAAATGAATGGCCAGGATAAAGAAAACTACCAACAACAAATGCTGGAGAGGCTGTGGGGAAAAATGAACTCTTCTGCACTGTTGGTGGGAGTGTAAACTGGGGCAACCTCTCTGGAGGTCAGTCTGGAGATTCCTCAAAAAGCTGGGATTGGAAGTCCAATTTGACCCAGCTATTCTACTTCTAGGCATATTCCCAGAAGAACTGAAAACATCGTACTACAGTGTTATCTGTGCACCCATGTTTATAGCAGCACAATTTGTAATAGCCAGATCTTGGAAACAACTTAAGTGCTCTTCAACTGTGGAATGTATAAAAAAGTTGTGGCATTTTTATACAATGGAGTACTACTCAGCTATAAAGAATGATCACATTGAGATACTTATAAGTAAATGGACTCAACTTGGGACCATACTCATACATGAAATAAATCAAACTCACATGTATAAATACCATATAGTTTCCTTAGTGTAAGAAATCAAAAAACTACATAAGATTTTATGGTAATAATAGTTCTCTACTATATTGCTTTGAAGTCTCATAATGTTTTGACTCATTGTTTGGAATGGTTTTATTCTGTTTTGTTTGATTTTATTATGTGTGATAATATGAACAGTCACTTTGAAGAAAAGAAGACTTTATGGCAGCCATTGCTGATTTAATATCATCTTGCCTTGAAGTCCTTCCATGCTTTTGTTCTTTTATTTCTAATGGTTCTATCATGTTGTGTCTTATTGGATTTTAATATGTGTGATAGTATAAACAAATTTTTATGGAAAATGATATATAGAAGCAATTGTTCATTTTATGTTACTTGATTTTGAATGTGCTGTAATACTTTCATTCTTGTGAATGGTTTTATGTTATTTTTGTTATGTTTGTTTTATTCTCTTTACAATAAAAAATAAAAAAATTAAAAAATTGAGTAATATAAGTGAGAGACTAAAGGGCAAAAACAGCAGTAAGTAGGCAACTTGCAAATGATAAAGCCCAGGTGTAGGTGAGGATGCTCTCAGCTGAATGCAGCATTTCACCTGTTGATTCTCTTATCATTTCTGTCCACGTCTCTGTCTACATTAAGTGGCAGAAGAGTCTGGATTCTGGGGAAGGGGATCACCAAACAATCCTAGACTTTGTCACTACATTTCTGGGAATGGACCCTAGATCATTTAAAAGCGATGGCTTAGAGTTTTCTGACTAGAAAGATAAATTTTGCTTTGAATATATACGCTAGCATTTCTTTTCCTTTTTCACTTCCAAATAACATCGTAACCCCTAATGTTCAGCTATAAATACCTCTGTCTTTTCTCATATAGAGAGAGTTTTCTCAGGTCTTTGATAGAGGGTATGAGAAGGAGGAGAGAAACCTGTGATGATAAAGAGCTTCTTGGCCCCTTCTAGGAAGATTTCCCCGTAAATTCACAGCCTGGATGCATCTGAGCAAACTCTCACTGTTCTGAGATGATGCAAAGACCAGGTGGTGAAGGTCAGCCTCACACTTCTGCTCCTTTGGGGGTTTGTGTCAAGGCTTGTATCACTGTGGGAGGGGGACCATTATATTGTAGAGAGTAATAAGTTGCAACATCTTCAGGATGCTGATGGTGAGAGTGAAATCTGTCCAAGATCCACTGCTGCTGAACTTGATTGGACACCAGATCCCAAATGGATTGCAGAGTACATTAGACATTTAGGAGCTTTCCCTGGTTTCTGTTGATACCAAGGTAAATGTTTGCTGATGCCCTGACTTGTGAAGCAATTGATGGTGACTGTCTCTCCTATTGATGCAGATATGGAGGAGGAAGACTGGGTCATCTGAATGTCACATCTGGTACTTATCATTGGAAAGAAAAAAAGCAAACATTCACACAAGTGAACATGACAAAAGAGAACATTTCTGAAGAAGCAGGAAGCACTTAGCACATTGAGCTGAGGACATTTCCACTGCTCTCCTTCCTTACCTGGGATCCAGAGCAGCAGGAGCCCCAGAACTGACTGGAGACCCTCATGTCTGCACTGTCCTGACTGGGAGAGACTCCTGCTCAGGGTGTGACTGGTTCAGTATGTAGTCTTTAGACAGTGAGCTGTGCTGTGGTCACATGCAAATCAGCAGGGCTGGGCTCAGCTGCAGGACAGGCTCATCTCACTAACTCAGCACAGCCCAGGTGTCTATAGCACCAGTGTTGCCAGATCAGGTAAGAGGACAGATTTTCCTATGGAGAGAAGGTTTCTCCCTTTAAGATATTTTGCTATAAAAAATGGAGAAATTGAGATCCTAAAATGAATCTGAGTCTACATTTGTAATATGTTTTGCATTTAGTGTTCTATGGAAGAATACCTGTGTTCAGAAAAAAAATGCACGTAACAGTAACTTTTACAGTATATGTTACCAGGTCTTTATCTTCTTCTCTGTTTGCACACCCATGCGGAGGCAGCAGAGGGAAGGAGCCTGTGCTGTGAGGACAAAAGCAGGAATGCTGGTCTTTCCAGAATGGTCCAGGTGTCATTTGTGCCCATTGTGGTTTCTTATTAGAAATGCTACTCAATTCCTTTTAAGGATCTTTGTTTCCAGAAGTGTTCTAAAATTCCTGAATCAAATGAATATTTTCTCTATTTCGGAGATAAAGAGACAGAATATGTGATAAGGAAAAAAATAAAGTAGGTGTGTTGAGGAATACAGAAAGAATAGGTGAGAACTCTAAGCATTAGTCTCTATAGATCTGAGCAATAAAATAAAAATGAGTAATTTAACACGTTGTTCAGGAAAACTTCCTGTTTTGAGACAAAATGGAGTAGTAAAGAGCAAAAGATGATCCTCATTAGATATAAATGTTAAACATACTAATAGGTGTCCTGCTATGATCTCAGTCTATTTTGTTGTCATTTATGACAACAAAGCAGAGATTCTTATCACTGACTTTGTGCTGTGTCGTTTGAAGTTTCAGAAATATAGTAATTGAAGTTGAGAGCCATGGATCCAAATACAGACCAAGATATAACAGATCACATGTGAGATTATATTTGAGTTTATGTTTTGAAGTACTTGAGTCTTCAAACGTGCTACCTTGTACTCTATCCCTAGAGGAGGATGAACAGTCTTTGAATGGACATGGGCATCCATTGTCCCTCTGTCCCATCAGTTGTAGTGCTCCAGGGGAGGAGTCTCAGGAGGGAAGGATAGGCCCATAGGAAAGGTATTGTTCATCAGACTCTGTAATTAACTGAAGGCTTTGTGAGGTACGGTGTTCTGTTTGATTATTTTCTATAATAAGAAAATACCCTTGGTGAGTATGACACTGATAATGTTATTGGTTTACCTCTTATCTCTTATTTCAGAGAGAGAGAGAGAGAGAGAGAGAGAGAGAGAGACAGAGACTCACAGAGTGGGATAATGTATGAAAATCCTCAGGCAATGAACAAGAATGGATGCATCTCAAGGCTTATATCTCTGCATATGCACAAAGCACCCAGGATCCCTGATTAGACTAGGAGAGCACCTATTTGACTGTAGAGACTGTGGATGCTTCTAAGTCTAAGTGAAAATCATCAGTCTGCTTTCCTGCAATATTGAGGGATCTATTCCACATCATTGCATATAACATGCTCTTAGTGTTGCCTTCTCAATGAAGAGAGGATGCGATAGAAATATCACAGCATCAGAAACCACAAGGAAGTTTGCTGATTCCTTCATTTTGATACACTTGCACATTATTTAATAGAGAGAGTCTGTCTCTCTTCTTCGGTCTTTGAGGGCCAAGGAAAAGCAAAGAGTAGTAGTGAAAGTAGTGTAATAGTAACCCATAAAGCAATGCAAAGTAGAACTTGTGCCATGTTCAAGGTTTGTAAGTGCAGTGTAAACTGTCATCTACAGATAATCTTTCCGTGGCACTCATATTTGAAGGCTTTGTCCCATCACTTCCTTCTAGTCCTGCTGACATCAGGGATTTGCTTTTCCACTCTGTAACTCAGCTCTGTCTTATATTCTGCATGTCATTCATAATAGGCTACATGAGTCCTGAGTGTCTGAGATTCTTGCTCATGCCCTTTTGCTATCTTCACCTAAACTTTGTAGTTCAACTAGCAAATCCTGACACCTGTGAGTCTTTTGGTTCCCCAACCCCAAGTGTGTGAAGGTGCATACTGGAAAGATATGTTGTGGCATGCTTATGAAAGGTCCAGAAATCCACCTAACATTTATATTTTTGTTGTTTTTATTCAGGAAAATATGCAAATATAGTATATTTTTAATAAAACTCTTCCAAGACAGTTATAGCTCAATAAATGCATAAAATACTTTTATGTGTACTATATGTGAAATTGAATATAAAATTGAAATGTTAGCTCAAAGTCCTACATGTAGTGTCAGGATATGGCATATACACATCACTGAAATTAAGACAGTGCACTCATGTTACCTCTGTAATTCTGCATGGATTTGCCTGCAGAGAATGTGTTTTATTCTGTGGATCAAGGAGGTATATCATTTCAATGCCCCACATGTGTCATTTTTAGGTATTCCTGGGTCATTATATTCTTTTCTAAACTCTCTTCCATCGAAACAAAGGCTGAGCATTGTCACCCAACACCAGAAACTGAAAAAAATTTACAAGAACATGGTAAAAAGAGTATTATTGAGCTTAGAATAACATATTATGGTGAATCTCGAGACTTGTAATATAAAAGTAAAATAAAGTGAAAATCCAGATATTGTGAGGTCCTGTTTAATAAGAAATGTTAAAATGTGTCAGTGCTAACACTGTATTTCTAATTAACCAATCTGTCTTCCACTGCCTATGAATTCTCTCTCCCTCTATTTTTAGTATGTTCAGCTAAGGTAGGACATTTTTCCTTTTGTTCTCAAGAGTACAGTCTTAATTGTTGAGCTCCTGTATTTCCACCTCTACTCCTGGTGTTTTCTGGATGAGTTAGAATGCGAGAGATACTGCCACTGAGGATGAAGGTGTCTTTCTTTCAACATATCTATTCTGGGTGTCAGCTCTTCAAAGAAGGGCTAGAAACTACAAGAAGAGACCACAAATGAGAGAACTTTGTCTAAATTTGGATCTTTTACACATTTTCATATTTGTTATACCCATCTTATTCCCCAGTGATACAACAAAAATATGATAAAAATAATTTCAGCATTCTCAAGAGGAAGGACTGATGATCATGTTAACTCTTCAGTTCTTCACCTTGGAAACACAGCCACTGCCTCTGAAGATTTACTCAGTTCTGGGTCAACCTGTTAGTTTTCCATCATTGCTCCCCATGAAATAGGGAAGAGTCCTGGGAGCAGGGTTTCCCCAAGCCCTGAGCATTTGTCCCTGCACAGCAGCTCTCCAAGTCTTCTCTGGACAGGCTGGTGCAGAAAGGAGCCTCCTTGTTCAACTCATCCCATTTTTCCCATCTCTACATCTCCCTTCCTCATTAAGGAAGCCAAATGTCCTTGGCTCTACTGGAAAAGAATCTGGAGTTTCTGTCTCATGTGAAGCCTCTAATCATGTGATAGACTCTGAGGAAGAAGCAGCTGGGCCCTGAGGAACTGATGGGGTTTTTGTTGTGGTCTGTATCACTGTGTGTGGATCACTGCTCTTCTGCTGACAGTAATAGGTTGCAAAATCTTCAGCCTGCATGTTGCTGATTGTGAGAGAGAAAGAAGTCCCTGATCCACTCCCACTGAATCGAGCTGGGACTCCCGAGGCCAGGTTTGATGTGCCATGAACCAGGAGCTTTGGAGAGGCTCCCAGCTTTTGTTGGTACCAGTGGAAGTTGTTAGTGATCACACTGGAGCTGGCTGTGCAGGTAATGGTGACCTTCTCCCCTGGGGAAGCATCCAGGGATGCTGGAGCCTGGGTGAGCACAATTTGTCCATGGGACACTATTGTCATGGAGGAGGGATGAAAAGAGATTATAGAGGTTATTGCAGATAGAGACATTGGAATATCATATCACACAATACACAGAAACAGCATCCACAAAACTGCCTTAATCCCAATTGAGATAGCAAAATGAAGGTTTGTTTTGAGTTTCTTTTTTTCTTACCTGTGACACTGAGCAGTAGAAAAGTGAGAGTTTGAGATTGAAAATCCATTGTGTTTTGTGAGCTCTGCCTCAGGCTAAACTGATCTCTTAATATCATCCCTTAAATAGAAGTCTGAACATTTTGTGGTTTCTGAGCAAGCGATAGGCAAATCAGCAGCGTGCAGGTGCTCCTGGCTTATGCCCCTATGCGATACTTCAAACTTTTTGTTAAAATTAGAAATTATGAACAGAATAGGGTGTGATTATACTTCTTTTCTGAAGTGATCTACATTCTTGGCAAGAACTTTACCTAAGTAATTTTGTGATGATGCTAATTTGACCAGGCTAGCAAGGAAGGTTCCATTGAACATGGCGAAAAATAGTTTTTCAGAATAAAAAGCTGGTAAGAGGCCCAGGTAGATGTCAAGGAAATGAGCAGTATAAGATCCTATCCTTGCTTGTTCTGCTACCAGGACTAGTAGTTCTTCAGGTTGGAGCATAATAAAGGCCTGTGGACTTAGAGCTGATGGTGGCCTCTCTTTTTCACACACAACCAGGAATCCTAGAGCCTGAATCTCCACAGTGTCTCCATAGGTGCCTGTAATTAGGAATTCAGGTCATATTCCTAATATATGAAAATTGTAGATACTGAGTTGATCAAAAAATCAGACAAGTGTAAACAATATTTTCCTTTCACATGATAATGTCATTGTTCACTTTTAAATAATTACTTTTCTAAAACTCACACCTGAGACTGAGACCAGGAAGAGGAGGAATAGTCACTGTGAGTCCATCCTGCCTTAGTTCAGCTGTCTGAGCCACTCAGCGCTGTAGTCCCCTGATAAACTCTATGAACAGAGCTCTCAGCGGGCAGCCTAGAACTCAAAAATGTCTTGAATCCATGAAATGTGATTATGCATCCACATGTGTCAAGATATAATCCTCAAACTATAATTCTCAACAAAATTTTGAAATCTCCTACATAATTGCTGCAGCAAACTGGAAAACAAGAAATACATTTTTAGATTTCTTGTTATGTCAGTTTATGATTTTAAAGTTTTTTTGAAGTGTATACCTATAGCCGCAGTATATAGAATATATGACACTGGATGTTATGAGGAGAGGATACAGCTCAAATATCTATCTCAGGTTCTTTTTTTGATTATAAATACTTATTTGACATTACTTTACATATCTATCTTGTAGACATCTTAACATATCCAAATGAGGTCTCTGATATTTCCTTCATGACAAAAGACACACTCAGAAAATGTGATTACTTCCCTTAGGAATCACCCTGTCAGTACGCTTCACTTTCTGTCAATTTCTCAATGAACATCTCAAGTTCACTGAAGTTTCTTTGGCTCCAACAGATCTAAGATGCCACAGCTCCTCCTGTGGGTTGTAGATGAAGTAACTGGAGCTCTCAAGTCTTGGTAGACAACTATTCATTTACCTAGAATGAAACAAGAAATACTTGTTAAATCTTAAAATAAGAGGATTAAGATTTTGTATATAAAAGTACAAAAATGAGAGTATCATTGCCAGAACTGAATTAGCAGAACAAGTTTTTAATACACTGAACTGAGCCTCAGCCCATGTAGAACATCCTTTTTAAGGCAAGGAGTGTGTAACAAGTGCAGAAATCACATTTCTGCAGCTCCTCCTACTTTGCTCCCTCTGACCTTTTCTCCTCTGGAGCACCGCCATTACCCAGAGCAAGTGGGGGAATGGCATTCAGGTCCATTCAGTGTCTCCTCCTTCCTCAACAAGGACTGATCCTGAGGAAAAGGGAACAAGTTCAGGCAATTGAACATTGGTGTTTCCTCAGAAAATAAATCCAATATAGATTCATTAATGCTCAGTGACTTAAGTCATTTTGATTAAATACATCGATGCGTCAATTCACTGTTTTGCTACAGCTAGAAATCACTCAATATATAATTCAATGGCAAATTGATGCCTTACCTGAAAACAAAATGGAACCAATATTGGCAGAGCACCTTTCATTACACTCAGCTTTGATATCACTTAGTTATGCCATACACTTCTCTATGTTTTTCATAAAGCATGAACATTTTAGGGGGAAAATTGGACAAGAGGTTAATTTTTCAATATGTCAATTTTATGTGTTTTGCCTTTTTGCAACTCATATTTTCCTTCTGAGTGCTGTATCTCAGATCTCTGGTTATAGATGGGGGAGTGAGCATTTCTCCTCTCGTTCAAAGCAGCTCTTGTCTCCTTCCATGTCTCCCAAGTACTATTTGTGGAAAATTTGATTCAGGGAATACTTAACCTAAGCCAATTCTAGAAAGTAATTGTAGGACAAAAATTGAATCTGCAGTAGAGATCAGCTCCTTGGCCATAGTGGTCTTTGACGATCTAGCAGGTTGGCCATTATCTGAGCTCACCTACCTTGTATTATCTTCAGAGGTCCTGCTCCAATATGAGCAAAGCGCTTCATATATGAGCAAGCACTTAGCTCCAGGCTCTGTGAGCATGCATTTTAAAGCTTTCCTTAATATGTAACTACAATAATGGGAGGCAGAATGCAGAAGCAGGAAAAATTGGATTTTGGTGCTAAATATGTGTTACTAGATCAAGTGCTCCACTCAGATTCCTCTTCTAGAATTCTCATTAGCTTAAATACCAAAACTCCCCTAACATCTTCATGTCATGTACATTGAAAATGAGACAGGAAACATCAAGACGTTTTTTATTTACAAAGTAAGAAAGCAGCTAATGTAGAAGAAGCATTGTTTAAAATTGTGTATACTCAACATGCAAAACAATAGAAATTATAAGTTAATAGGTACATCATATTCAAACTTCATAATATTTCAAGATTGCATATATTAATCATTAAGACACTTATGTATAATTTAAAAGGCTTAATTTAGTCAGCAACATGTATCTCTAAAAAAGCCCTAATGAGATATAAAATTTTAGTTGAGCCAGATAGGTTACATATTTTATTCTAAAATATATTCAGGAGGTGATAAAAACACAGTGAATGTTAAAGTTAATCTTGTGGTATATACTCATTGTATACTTCCACAATATCTGCCATATAGTTCTCACTAATGTCTTACTCAGTTTTGAATTCCTCTTTATGACTGTCTGTGATTGCATCATCATGATTGAGTCTATGTCCTGGATCAATTCAATACATTTACATTTCCAGGTCAGTTGACTGTGGGGCAGAGCCAGAAGCCACAGGATCCTTGATTCAGTGAGTAATGCAGATGGAAATGCACCACGGTTTTTTAATGGCCCTGCCTTCACTGGTCACATTAGGGAACAATATCCACTGTAATTTAATTATGCCTCCTAAAGACACTTGCAAAAGACAACTTTCAGAATTTCTTCATGAGTGCAAGGAATAATGGGCGAAGTGGATTCAAGGTAGGAGGAATATTTGCCAATGTGTAATAAGTTACTGGGAATAAAGAAAAGTAAAATCTGATATCCTACATAACTGTAGATACACAGAGTTAACAAAATCATTCCAAATGTGTTTAATTGGTATATAAACATTGCATAATGTGTTTTCACCAAGTGGTAGCTTTCTTGGTATTTTAAAATCAATCAACATAAATAAAATAATAAAGAGCAAAAAGCAAGAGTTAAATGGGTGGCCTGCAAGGGAAAAGGGAGTGTATCTGAGACAGTGAGTGTGATCTTGAGGAACAACAAGGAGAAAAGAATACCGTTCTAAATAACACCACAAGGAGGAAATGCAAAAGTCAAAATGGGAGACTGAGGCCCATTCTGGAAAGTAGACAAGTTAGAGAAGCCACACAAGCTTGAAGAACGGCTATAAGGTGTTGAGCATTGAACAGGGTGGACTCTGCAGAAATCACATCATGATGAGCTTTCAATTCCATCTCACTCTTGTGCAACTGGTGCTCACCTTGTGTAAGTACCACACAATGCTGCCTATTGTTGTAGAAAACTTTTTACGTGTCGTTTACTTTCATTATTATAATTTGTCATTCAAACTTGAGACATGTGCATTTTTTTCTTCACTCTAATTGTGTCAAGTCCAAGGAAACATAGAAGAATCCTTGCTCAGATCAAAATTTTCTGGGAATAAATTTCACCATTTCCTAAGATTGTCAAAAGTGATTTTAATTTTATGTGAATCCAACCATAAACTGAATTTTATATTATTTATTTTAGCCACATTCCAGAGAAAGAATATGATCTTGTAGTAGAAAAAATGCCAAAGATAGAATTTAAAAACACGGAGTAGATAATAAAAATGACAGTAAAATTTGATAGCAATAGTAATCTGTGTTAAATAGCTGTCTTTTATCACATGGATTTTAATATTATAGATTATAGGACATTATTTCCTAAAGAAGAATACTGCTTCAAATGAAAGTTTTAAAGGACATTTTGAAAACATATATCTAAGAAATTTAATCATGTGTCTGTAGATTCGTGAATCATCCACCTAAGAGGTAAAAGCTGCAGCAGCAAGAAAAGAAGCACTGGCTGGCCTGGGGGTTTAGCTCCGTGGCTTAAGTGACTGCTTGGCAATCACGAGGTCCTGAGCTTGATCCCTAGCAACAAAAAAACAAAACAAAACAAAACAAAAAAAGAAGCACTGGCTTTTCCACGCTGGAGGTGACATGTAGGCTGTACTTCTGTACTCCACTGTCATTAGCTCTCCCTTCTCCACTCAATAGGAGAGTTTGCAAGGTGCTATTGACCTCATGTCATTTTATAAAAAAATGAGGACTGTGTATTTTAAATGGTTCTGTGATTCAGTATAACTTATGGTGATTTGTGTGCATTTTTGTGCATACTAAGTATCACAAGTGGATGCTATGGAATATTAGAAAGGAGAACACAAAATTGAAAACATTCAGAGCATCATAGTGTCGATTTTCTCTGGGTCCCATTTATGTTAGTGTCTAATGGCTGCTATAAGAAAATACCAAAGACTGTTCCTTTATAAAATAACCTGTTTTCTGAGACTTAGGAGTCTAGAGCCCTGAGCAGGCTTCCCTGAGCCCACACTGGGGTGTTGGAGGCGGAGAATCCTGCAGAGGTTTAGGGCAGATTCCACTCACTCCCTCTCCAAGCTTCCAGGCTGTGGCTCTCTTTGTCTGTGCCAGTTCTTCCAGTTATTTTCTGAGTTTCTGTCCTTCCTCTCTTCCCTATGTGTTCAATCTCCCCCTAGCTCTATCTGATCAGAACAACTGTGATTGCATTTATGTCCCATTCTGTTAATCCAGCGCATACTCTGTGTCTAAATATTCTTTGAATGTTTACAAAGGAACATTTCCTACAAAAACTCAACCACAGTTTCTATGGGCTTGATCCCCTAGAAACTTTACTCAGTCTAGGAAAACATCAGAGCATCACCTCTATATCGCTATCCATTGGTGTCCTCACTTTTTCCTACATTTTTAAGGATGGTTAACTACTTTATATTCCATTTTTGCTTTTTAAAGTTTTGTTGTTAGTAGTGCCTTTTCCAGGTACATAGTGATCACATTCACCATTGGGAGTTAGTACAGTGCAGAGCACATCTTCAGGCTTCTTACTTTCCTCTATGTCTCAACCCCTTCCTAGCACCTGCCCCTCTTGGCAGGGCTCACCATGTTTGGAGAACACTTACAGCACTCTGTACAATATCCAGTTCCCAATCCATCCAAGCAGAAAGACTAACACAGAAGAGTCTTGTGTGGTCATTTAAAGAAATTTACAGTCAACCTTCCCATGCAGAAGCAAGGACAGAGCCAAAGGGGCCTCGCATCCATCGGGGCAGAAGCTGCCTTCAGAGAACAGCCACGGGCTCTGGCTCTCTTGGTATTTCTCAGGGTCAGCACAGGTGGACTCAGCTCTAACAGGATTGCCTCAGCCTCCAATTTAATCTGTCCCCTCACCATGCACATAGGTTTTGTTGGGGACTGAATGAGCTATCCAAAGTATGAAAATGAACATCATTTAAGATACACCTTTCTCAGTTAATTTGTGAGACACTTTGAAATGTTCTTCAAATTTTTGAAAGAGAATTGACTTGGTGGTGTAGTTTTGGCCAAAAAGAAATTTTTATATTTTGCTTTGAAGATGGAAAAAATTCCTAGAATACGAATACTATGGTCCCTTTGAGTATACTTTCTACTTAGCAGTGGTTCCTATCATTATACATACATATCATGTGATATGTGTTTAAAATGCAACTCTGCATTCATAGCTTTCTTTTTTTTATTTGAAAGACAATAAAACAAAAGGGGGCAGAACAGAGCAGATCAGAACAGGACAACATAGGCAACACAGTACTTTACATTAAGTCAACTGGACATCAACAGTAGCTAACACCATATCTCTTACTCTGCTATAGTTAAGCATAGTTTCAAATACAATAATATCAAACATAACACAATAGTATAAAGCCATGCATAGAGTGAAAGAATTACAGGGCTTTCTGAACCGAATAACAGAAAATGTTCAATGGGTACTGTAATATCTCATTTTTGATAGAAAAAAAATTTTGTTTGAGCTATCACACATATTCAAATTCCAATAAGACACAATATGATAGAACCAATGGTAGTAGAACAAAAAAAAAAGCATGGTAGAACTTCTAAGAAGGATGATATTAAATCAGCAATAGCTGTCACAATGTTTTGTTTTCTTCAAAACAGCTATTCATATCATCAAGTATGATACAGTCAAACAAAACAGAATAAAACCATTCCAACTGATGATTGAAAACTTTGAAAGACTTTGAAGCTGTGAGATGGGGACTCATGCTTACCATAAAGTCTTATATACTCTTATCAAATCTCATATTAGGGAGATTATATGGTATTTACCCTTGTGATTTTGGTTTATTTCACTTAAGAGAATGGTCTCAAGTCGTGTCCATTTATTTATAAATATCTCGATGTGATCATTCTTTATAGCTGAGTAGTACTCCATTGAATAAAAATGCCACAAATTTTTTATCCATTCCTCAGTTGATGGGCACTTAGGTTGTTTCCAAGATCTGGCTATTACAAATTGTGCTGCTATAAACATGGGTGCACATATATCACTGTGGTATGATGTATTCAGTTCTTCTGGAAATATGCCTAGAAGCGGAATAGCTGGGTCAAATGGGACTTCCATACCTAGCTTTTTGAGGAATCTCCAGACTGACGTCCACAGTGGTTGCACCAGTCTACACTGCCACCAACAGGGTAGAAGAGTTCCTTTTTCCCCACAGCCTCTCCAACACTTGTTGTTGGTAGTGTTTTCTATCTTGGCCATTCTTTCTGGAGTGAGATGGAATCTCAGTGTGGTTTTAATTTGCATTTCTCTCATGACTAATGATGATGAACATTTTTTCATGTATTTCTTTGCCATTCATATTTCTTCATCTGAGAACTGTGTATTCAT
>PVJX010007858.1:0-68865 GCA_004027295.1 Dolichotis patagonum | reverse complement strand
AAGTAATTGACAATACCACTATGTAAAATAATCTCTCACTCTGAATTTAGCCAATTAGCTTAATGTAATGCTTGATACACTTATATTTATGCCTACTATCATGCTTTCTTTTGTAGATTTTCCCATACCTTTTTGTATTCCAATCTCTTTTCTTGCTTCTTCTGGATATACATTATTTTAACATTCCATTTCAGTGTTATCAAGAGCTTCTAGTATATCATCAATTTACATGCTAAACTGATCATTATTATACAGTACAACCATGTAAAATAACTATGTAAGATTTTTTTTTGTTTTGAAACAAAAAAGAATAAAAATTATGTTAGAGAATTTCAAAACAAAATAATAGGAGATAAATGGTGGTTAATATATTGCATATTGTTATCTTCAAAGTAGTTGTTCAGATTATGAGATATATGAATGAAAAAAATGATCAATCAAACAATGAAAGCACAAACTGTTCTTTTTGATGAAATAACAGAGATTAGCATCATAATTTTTATCATATATATTAGCATATAATTCTCATATATACATATATATTTGTGTATGTGTGTGTAACCTTTTCCCTTCTTTCTTTTCTCATTTCCCCTATCCCTGTTGTTCTTTTCTTTTTAAAAGAAGTTTCTTTCCCTTTCACTTTTACAGTATCTATTGTGCATTTTAGAACTCATTTACTCTTTCAGATTTTTACACTAGGGAGAAAATACAATATTTACACTTGCAAATCTGATTTATTTCACTTATGAGTATGGTCTCAAATTATATCCATTTACCCATATCAACTAATTGAGAGAGAAAATATGGAAATAACACCTTTCACAATAGCATCCAAAAAATGGAATACTTAGAAATCAATCTAACAAAGGATATAAAAGATGTATATATTGAAAATTGCAGTATTCTGAAAAAGGAGATTGAAGAATATATCAGAAAATGGAAAGATATCTCTTGCTCATGGATAGGAAGAACCAACATAGTGAAAATGTCTCTACTCCCAAAACTGTTATACAGATTTAATGCAATACTGAGCAAAATACCATTAGCATACCTCACAGACCCAGAGAAAACATTCCTAAAATTCATTTGGAAACAGAAGAGACCTAGAACAGCAAAGACAATCCTAGGCAACAAAGGTAAGGCAGCAGACATCACAATCTCTGACTTGAAATTGTACTAAAAAGCTAAAGTGATAAAATCAGCATGGTAATGGGAAAAAAACAAACCTGAGGATCAGTAGAACAAATTAGAAGATGCAGGCACAACTACAACCACTCTCAGCCACCTTATCTTTGACAAAGGGGCCAAACAGGTTCACTGGAAGATAGCCTCTTTAATAAATGGTGCTGGAAAAATTGGCTTTCCACATGCCAAGGACTAAAACTAGACCTATGTCTATCACCATGCACTAAACTAAAGTCAAAATGTATCAAAGATCTAAATAATAAAACAGAAATACTAAATCTACTGAAAGACAAGGTAGGTAGAAATTTTGAAAATATAGAGGTAGGCAGAGTTCATGAACAAAACACAAACTACAGGGGAAGTACTTCAAAGAATCAACTATGTAAGATTTTATCAACACTATGAATTACTTTAGCCTAATAAGCATTAACTAAATATATATATATATATATATATATATATATATATATATACATATACATATATTCATCAACCTTAGAATACACATTCTTTTCAAGTACAGGTAGAATTATACCAACAAGATAAACTATGTTCCCTCACAAAATAATTTAATTCTAAAATATAATGAGGTATCATTTCTACTGACAATATCTATAAAGACAGGCACAGAAATGTTCATATTAGCTCTTTTCTAGCTAGCTCACTATTGGAATCATCCCAATGTCCATCAACAGTAGAATGGATTACCAAATCGTGATATATTCATATAATGTAATACTACTTATCAATTTAAAAAGTTGCTATTGCACACAACAATATGAGTAAGTCTCAAATATTACAGTGAAGGAAAAAAAGTCAGACACAAAATAATGTATGCTATTTCCATGGTCTGAATATCTTTGTCCCTCCGACATGCAGTGTTAAAGTCTAGTCTCCAATGCAGTGGTACTAAAAGAGTGAGCCACTGGGATGTGATTAAGCCATGAGGTCTCTATCTTCCTGAAAAGGATTAATGTCCTCATAGAGAGGGTTTGGGGGAACCTATTATTCCATTCTACCTTGGGATGACCCAGCATGAAGGTGTCATGTAGAAAGCCGAGCAACCTATCATCAGACACTGACCTGCGGCACTTGGGTCTTGGCCTTCCCTGCTTTCAGAACTGGGAGCAGTGATTTTATGTTATTTACACTACCAAGACTAGAGCTTTTTTATAGTAGCAGAAATAGACTAAGACAACCATGCTGTATAGGATAGACAAAACTTGTCTATAGCAATTGGAATCAGAATAGTGGTTACCTCTGAGAAGAGGACTTCACTGGAACAGTGTATGAGAATTTTCTGGAACGAAGGAGGGTTCTGTATTGATTGTGCTGGTGGTTACACGGATGTATTCTTGTATTAAAACTCACTGAGTTACACACTTGAAATGTACTTTTTCCTGTATTTGACTTTTTACCTAGGAAAAAAAGGAGGGGCAACAACTATTTAAATCTAGTTGTTAGACAACAAAGAAAAAGGTCAGATCAGTGTGATTTGGATTTTACTCACTATAAGAAAATACATTTTTATACATTTGAAATTTAATGTAAATCAAGCTACTATAAGTTAAGGTATATAACATTACAGCTTAATAAAAATGATTTAGAAATATTAGAGCTTTAACACGTTCCTCCTGAATGATGGATTTTCACTCACTGGTCTCGTGGTTCCACTTATCCTTTCCATTATGGTAAATGAATACTGGCTACTGAGGCTGTTTTGCAAATAAGAGTTCCACTTTCCAAAAACTTGACCTCTTTGCTGTATGTGATTATTTCTTAGAATGCATTTTCCCTCATAGTATTCTTTTATGTAAGAATGTTTCTAATACAGAGTTACTTGCTATTCTTTAAGTAAAATATGATCTGTTGTTTGTAATTGGACTTAAATGAAAACTCAACCTTGAACAAAAAATTGAGAATAGTTAAATATTGTATTCAAAAGCTCTATTTTGGTCATACAAAGGAAAGAAAGAGTCAACAAAATTATATGTTTAAGATCTGTTTAGCAAACAAAGAATAGTTATTTGGTTTAAAGATGAGAAACTTTGATAAAAGCTGATTTTTAAAAAACCTTCAAATTACTGACCCTCCATTTTTAGTGAGTTTCACGGTAGGTCATTTTTAGTTATATGCAGCTTCCTACTAAAGGGTAGTGACACTCCAGTTTCTGTAATAACTGCCTGGGAAAAACCTTCTGGTGTTGCATTTTACAAAATCAAATAAAATATAAATAGACTTGGACTGATGGGTATTGGGCATGATGTTGCAGTATTGTCATGTTATACTTGACCTAATAAACTATTCCAAATAATGAACTGAAGAATCCAATTGAGGATCCCATTGTAGAGTCAAACCCTCTGAGCATACTCTCTTTTTTTTATATTGAAGGTGCAGAAACTGACCTTCCAACTCAATGCAGAATTTGGGCTTTTCCCTGGCAGAATTCAAAGTTAATCAGCCCACTTAAGCATATTTCCCTATTTATGAATTGTAACAATATGTCACAAATTGTCTTCTAATTATATGGATGCAGCTCACTAAAGAGCAAAATGATAGCAAAGCATTTCCAAAACCACAAGGAGATGTAGATAGGCAAAAATTAATTTGTTTTATTAGTTTTATGGATTATAGTCTGTTGTTATGAATGCATTTGGACTAATATAAGAATGATTATAAAATGTTCTACTCTGTTTTAAAAGAATAGAGAAAAAGAGGTAATTTCTTAGTTCAAATAAGTAAAAGGCAACTAATAAGGAAAAGAAAAGTTAAGAGGAAACATAACTTGCTTACCAATCTAACCAAGTTGACTTCCATTCGTTCAAGTATATCTAACATGGCATCACATCATGGAAGTTAAAAGTTATTTAAGAGTACTTCCCTGGTTTGAAATAACTTACAATCAAGTTGTAAGTACAAGATATATACATTAGAAACTTAAGTAACGTTACAAGACTTAAAGAATATTGAAATTCATCTGTCAAAGAGGTGCTATGAAACAGTGAGTAGCCAAAGAATTACTAGTTAGTAAAATAATCTTCCAAAATGTGACTGAAAAGAATTGCATCTTGTTGTATAAAAAGATAATCTGAGTGTCAATTCATCTGCTTAATGAAAGTGTTAATTTTCCTAATTGTCTCTACTCTGTGCTCCTGAATTATGAATTATGATGTATGAATAAGCAACATTTATTAAACACGTATGGTAAACCAGCACCATTTTGAATTTCAGAGATTTCCCATGTATTAAGTTATCTAGTCCTCCTAATAACCTGATACTGTGGACATTATCTCCATGTTTAAAGAAACTGAGACATTAGCAACTTAGGAAACATACTTGCTAGGGACAGAAATGGTGTGGTAAGCCTAAAATACAAGAAAAAGTTGTCCAATGGCTTAATCCCTACATTGAATCACATCTCCTTATCTTGGTATCATTTGTGTCTGAAATGATGAGCAGCACAATGTCAGTACAAGTAGCTAAATGAGCACATGGTTGCTGAATCATTATTATAACTACATTTTCAGGAAACATTTCTGAAGGTTGAGGTAAGTGTTATTAAAATAACTTCAGAAAGAATCACTGACCCTTCAAAACTAGAAAACAGAAATCCTTGCTAGAAATGTTTGGAGACTTACTAACACGTTTAGTACTAACATGTATAGTACAAGTATGTCTCCAAACCATGGATGTCCTTGTCCTTTCAGTCCCTTCTTTTTTCCTTCCTATCATTATTGCTTATATTTTAGCATGGGTGACTGAGTATCATAGCTTTGCCATAAAACAGAAGCACCCATCTGCTGCAGACTGAATTCTGTGTCCTCTCCAAATTAGTATGTTGGAAACAAACCCCAAGTGTGATGGAATCTGGAGATAAAGCTTTTGGGACATGATTAGATCATAAGGCCAGAGCCCTCATGAGTGGTATTACTACACTAGCTAAAGAGGCCATATAGAGCTTTACCTTCTAGTACATGAATACACAGCAAGAAGACAGCCATTTATGGACTAGAAAGTAGACCCTTATCAGACACTAAATCTTTAAACTCTTTGATCCTGAATTTCTTAGCAATTAGAACTGTGATAAATTCTACTCAGTTTATATTACTTTGTTATAGTAGTCTGAATGAACTTAAAATTTACTGAAGTATTATGTTTATAAAGAGAAATCTGATTGATAAAAGTGGAAGAAAGTTTATTAGGGATGGGGAGGACCAATTCCTAGACATGGAGTTGACCTTGAAATATGTCTGCTACATGTATGTTGCATTTATATGTTTTAAATGTTATGAAGAACCTTAATTAAGGTTTTACTTTCCCCACTGTTTAAGAAGGTAAATAGTATTTAAAAAGAAGGAAATACTAAAACCTCTCATTCAAATGGATGGTGGCTTACCTTTACCAATCACACTGATTTAGTCATATAGCTAAGAGCTTTGGCCAGAATCAAAGATTCTTGCTTTTCCTTTAAATACATGCTATTTATCTATTGATGTACTCATTCTTTACTTATATTTTCCTTCATTTATTCAAGAAACTTCCTGTTTTTTATTTTGTACTTCTTACTTGTCATTTTGTATTTATTAATTGTATAGTGGGTATACAGTACTGAACAGAGTCAGTTCTAGTCAGAACTTCTTGTTTTTTTTACAATTTTAAACACATCAATAATATAAGCATGTCTTATGGAAGGTATTTATATGCCATAAGTAATTCTTAGGCAATTAAGTACAGAATCTGTTTCCTGATCTGTAATTATGAGGTTAAAACTCATCTGGCCTTTTTCATAGGATAAAATGAAAATTAATACAGATGAAATCTCCTTTTTAAAGTTTTAAAATAGAGTGTCTTTATTTGATCAGGTAACAGAAATTGATAATGTTGGCAGCTGGACCAGCTGGCTGTTTCACAGGTTTTAGGAGGCATCTTGGTATAGTAACATGGGCCTGGCTTTTCACAAACTGATATCTTGAATTCAGACATCATCATAGACCAGCTCTGACACTTTAATCAAGTTATATAACCACCCTGAACTCACTTTTCCTGTTTCCAAGAAGTTGATCATAGCTGCCTGGTAAGGTTCTTTAGATCATAGAGAGTTTGAAAACCACCCAATATAGTTTTCAAAAAATGCCAGTTGTTCTTTTCAACATTGTCAGCTCTTTAGTCACCCGATCTTAGGACTCAGTTTTCGTTAGTGGCTTCTAAGAGGCCTTCTATCTTTCCCTCAGTTTCCCTCTATCACTTTTTGCTTCTACTGACCTGGGAATTAAAGTTCCACAGTTAAAATGTGCTTGCCAATTAGCGCTCCACACTACGTTAGTGTTATGACTGTGTCTAGATGTCTCCCCAAAGCTTCATGCACTCATAGGTGGGGCTTTTCTGAGGTGGTTGGATCTAGAGTATGTGATACTAGAGTTAAGGATATGTGGTTACTAAATTAGTTTGAGTGTTTGGCATAGTTCTGGATGTTGAAAATGGGAAGGACCATCCTGAGTGTGAGTGCTACCCTCCCTAAGGATATGTAGCCTGGATAGAATATAAAGGACAGAAAGAGGGCTGCTGCATTGCTTTCTGCTTGCTGCCTTTTGCCTGCCATGACCTGTTTCTCCTCTTTGATGCCCCTCTGCCATGCCACCTGCCTTCGAGTCAGCCAACTATGAACTGAAACCTCTACAAACCATGAGCTATAATAAACCTTTTCTCCTTTAACTGTGGGTGTCAGACATTTGTCTCAGCAACCAGAGAAGTAACTAAGACATTTAGTACCCTCCTTGTTTCACCAGTGAAAACCAATGTTTCTCATCCCATTTCCTCTGGGTCCTGTATTCCATGTGGGTAATGGAGCCAGATATCATCCCAGAGATAAATCTTACTGGTTCATTTGTTGAACACCAAGTATATGCCAAGTATTTTATCCCTCTAGTAATCTTCCCAGGAAAATATTGTTTTCAAGTTATAGAAATTTTATAGATAATATCCCAAATTTATATAGTAATAAGTAGTGAAAGTGGGATCCAAACTTTTCCTTCTGGTAACTCCCTATGAATAACGTAAATCCAAGTTACAGAGAAATGCAACCTTAGTTGTAGCATTGAGAAAGCTAACAGGGACTGTATTTTAAGAAATTCATGGCATTTCTAGAAGTGAAGATATAAAACCATTGATTAGGTGGTATTTATTGAGTGCCAATAGCAAACCAGAGATTGTTATACATACTTAACATACAAAACTTGGCAAGAACAATCTTGCCCAAAGAAGCTCTTGTAGGTGGAGGTAGAGGAGTAGGGACAAAGAATTAGGTAACTATAAGATAAAGGAAATGGCATCATCAAGCCATATTTCACATATAGGTTTTGATGGCATGATGTTCACAGACAGAAAAAGGAGAGCTTTGCATCAAAATGAAAATAAACAGTGAGACATGGTGACAAAGGTATGAAAATACAGGAGTTATGTGAATGAACTGCAAAAAATAATGTGGCTGGTTAGTACAAAATATTCATGGAAGAGTAAGGGATAAGGATAAAGAAGTTTTTCAGGGAAAACCAGAATGATAGGATGGTCATTGATGCTATATTATGACATTTGATCTGGAGTCTATAATCAGTTAAGTACATTGACTCAGTGGCTTCTAAGAGACCAAGATGAAGTTGTGCCTCCTTCCTGAAAGTACTGTAAGGTAAAACTTCACAACTGAATTTGAATGAACAATGGGAATTACTTCTAGGTCGTGCCTTAGTATTATAATATATGACATATGATGATAAAAAATACATCCCCATAGACTCAGAAACAAAATGAATGAATTATTGAAGACCTTATACTAACTGTATTTGTGGCATAGAATTTGAACTATCCATTAAAGCAGTTCTAGAAAAAAACAAAGCTCCATTTGCCACAAGACCTAGATTTCTCTGTTCACTGTTCTCTATCATAAGTTCTATCTGAAGCTAAACTTTCTTACATCAGATGCTAATGTTTTAGGAGCTGAGTATCAGTAGCTTGGCATGACTTGGAGGAGTCCTCAATCTCGCAATAAAATGAAAATGAAAATAGAATTACCAAAAGAGCAGATGCAGTATCTTATATCACTTTCATTATATTATACTTTAGCAACTAAGACAGGAGGGGAGAATATTATAGAATCAACTTGCAGTCTCGCCTATAATTATATTTTTCCTTGATAAGACATTGGCAAGGAGCCCACCAAAATATTGATGTAAAATTTGATCTCCCAGGGCTGTGGAATTTCTCCAGCCCTGGGATTGAGAGTAAGAGGTTTTGGAAGCATTTGGCAGCTGTAGTAAATTCAGGAGCTGGAGGCAAGGAACAACTCCTCTAGCACAAACCCAAAGTCAATATATTATATAACTACAGAAGGCACAGTGTCTATCATATTTTCATATTCTTGATTGAATCTTGTCCAGTCTATGTATCTTACATAGATGTAAACATACATTTTACATAATATTTGGGAAAAGACTGGGATTCCTATAAAGTTTTCATGGTTTTACACTTAGGGATGAGTGTCTTATTTATAAATAGTGATGTTGATTCCAGAGCTCTTCAAAAAGTGGCAGTAAAACTTAACTGCACATGCATATTGCATTCTGTCTTTTGCTCTGTCTTATGATCTTTTTTGTTAGGATCAGCCCAGTGTTTCTTTTTCAGAAAATTTACTAAAATGTGAGCATTAGCAGCATGAGGATAATGTGTTAAGGACTGCACAACTATAAAGTCATTTAAAGCTAAAACCTACACAGTTAGTTCTGTGGATGCAACTGTAGGCACTGAACAGCCTGGCCAATTCAACTACCTTAATTCAGCATCATTCTATCAGGAACCTGCTTACATAGTGAAAAAGAGCATGAGCTGAGCAACAGACACACCTGACTTTAAATTCTAAACCCTGGTACTTTAGAGCTGTTTGACTTTAGTGAACATCTGATTCTCTTTCATCATTGCAAACATACAAGGAATAAAATAAGATATGTACATGAAGCACCTAGAAGGAGCTCAAT
Organism: Dolichotis patagonum; assembly: GCA_004027295.1. Classification (NCBI taxonomy): domain Eukaryota; kingdom Metazoa; phylum Chordata; class Mammalia; order Rodentia; family Caviidae; genus Dolichotis; species Dolichotis patagonum. The sequence goes on along the minus strand of PVJX010007858.1, from coordinate 59,656 downwards.
AATACATTTGTTCCTTCATTTTTCTTTTCTACTTCTCATTTCATAATGTAATTATTTTTGCATGAGTGGCCAGAATGCTGGGACATTCACATCACAGATTATCTAGCAAGTAAAAGATCTGTTTGCCAAGGTTTTAAAAATGACTTCAGTTGTGATTTTTTTTTAAAAATCACCACCTATTTATAACAAACCACTTTTGTAAAAAATAGTTTGAGACAGCTTTCAGCATATAATATATACAGTAAGTTTGATTAAATAAAAGACAAAATATAAAAAGAAAATCAGGACCCAAATACTCTAAACCAGTTACTGTAACTGAGTACATTCTTTCACCAGGGAAATTTCCATTACATGTAGCTTCTACTATAAGAAGAAGGCGAGGATAACAATTCATCAGAAGGAGCAGGATTTTGCCTGGTGTTCAATTTTGAAGATAATAATGTTCTTATTTGAATAATTTTAATGACACCATTTCAGAGCATTATTGATTTTAATGTGACAGTTGTTAAAGTTTCATATAAGAACATAACTGAAGTGATCAAGGATCACTCTAGAGAACCAAGGATCTCTAGAGTGTCTGTCCTGGACTAGGACAGTCAACTGGCTTCATATCTACCCAAGAGAAGACATAGTCAGAATGGGGATTTCCTAGACTTTGAGGTGAAACCATCCTAGGTTCAAATCCAAACCAACCTTTCCACTATCGTTGAAGCATTAGACATGTTTGCTCACTCCCTCAAATCATCTATAAGAAGGGAACAACAATACTTTCTCCTTAGAGTGTCACCTGAACAGCTGAAGTAAGGAGCAGAGTGGATCTGCCGAGTCTGGGTTCTAGGAGTGCCACTGTGCTCATTTTCTAGGCTACAATTAGCTCTTGATATGAGTTCCACCATCTTTCTGTTGCAGAGCTCACAACAGAGAGAGGCAGTGAGTCACTTCCTTCAACTGCTCGTGCACATGCACACACGTACATGCGTAGGGTTGGTCTTTATAATATTTCTTCAAGAATCATGAAACAAATTACACCAAAAATTATTTTATCTCATCTTGTTTTAAGTGCCTCTATTTCTACTTTCATCCTGAAATTATGTCCTTTTTGTTGGCTAGGTTATAAATTGGAATTTCTTAGTTTTATATGATAGTGGTATTTTATAGTCCATATTTCATTTCTTTCATCTTCTTTAACATTTAGCACACTAAAAAGACATTTTCTAAATACACTAAACCGTCTCTTTAATTTTTGGCATTTCTTTCAAATTCGCGTGGTTGACAGAATCATCCTTGTAAAAGTAGTATCTGTTATCAATTTAGATCACACTACTAGGATTTGGAAAAAAATAAAAATCAAGTAGAATAAAGACTTTTTTCTTTTGAAAGCTAACACTTCTACCATAAGAAAAATTAAAATGATGACAGTGCATCAGAGGTAACATATTTTTGCCTGATATCCAATTTTTGAGAAAAAAAGTTCTCCTCTGGGTAATTGTCTAAGTGTTTCTTTATGCTTTGCTTAGAATATTTTTCATTGCTTTCTGTCCAAGACAGAACTTCATGCATTTCTAAAGTTCTTAAGCAACTGTCCATACATAATGTATAATAAAAGCTCATAATAATTTAGAATCTTTAGTGGCCTGAAAGTTGAAACACGTTATGAAATTATTTTAGTAACTCAGTGCAATGACTATCAAAGGAAGGATAACAGATCTTTGCTAAAAATGCATCCTTCTTGTCTATGGAGCTCCAGTTTTAACTGAAAAGCATCAATACATTTCAATATTTGTTCTTTATATTAAACATATTTGTTCTTTGTATTAGACATATCCCTAAAGTTGGTGGTCTAAGACAAGCTACTGAAACAGAGTGAAAAATTTTCAAATAACTATTTAATTCATTTTGTCCTGGTTCTGTGTTTACTAACAAACAGTCTACTGAAATTTATTACAAATTGGAAAAGTGATCATTCCAATCTTCACAATTAAATTATCATACAGTGGTCTAACACAGAGGTACTATGTGGCTTTGCTTATTACAACCAAATTTTCTGAGGATGGGCAACCCTAGAACTGAAGAAAGACAACAGATTCTGCACACCCACTAGGGGCTCCACATAGAGTAAGACCCAACTCAAGGCAATATTACTATTGTCTATGTCTATTAAATAATTTCAACATTTTCCCATTCTATAATCAGATATTTTAAGTCTTCAAAAATGAAAAATATGAACTATTTATAGCACATATTACTCTATTAAATTTTGAAAGTATTTGGAAGTACTGTCATATTTTAAATATTTTTTTCAGTGTCTTTGGATTGTGTAGCACAACAGACCAGCTAAAGAGACTTGATTTGCCTTGTTTTCATATGAAACAAGAAAATTCTGGTCTTGATTTTCTGTAGGCATAACTTCACAGGAAGATGAGTAAACAGGTTCAGTTTTTATAACACCGTGCATAGCATAGACTAGAATTTAACAACTTACCTGAGTTTTATGTCATAACTTAATGACATATAGTTTAAATAAATTCTAATGAAATGCCTAAACTGTTTTTGTTCTAGTAGCTGGTCTTAATAATTAACTTACAGTTGCCTTTATGAGGTATTGTTTTGTCTGTAAGACAGGACATAAGAAAATTTAAGTAGCTTTTAAGGATCAAACATGACATTTAATGTTTTGATTTAGAATGAAATAAAGATTTCCTTTTGTTACAAGTATCAAAAAAATTTTTTTTACCCAAAGAAGAATTGTCAATTTTTTATACACAAATAAATTTATGCTGAAGTGGAAAAAAATGGTCTCAATAGTTGAAATTAATCAAGAAAAATACTTAAATATTTCAGTTTTTCAACAAAGAGAGTATAATAAAATTGCTGTATAATTATGAGAGAAAAATTGTACAATATTCAGGAAAATCATTTTCAAGATAAATACTTGTATGTAAAATGAGAACCATGTGGTTTATATTAAACTTTATAGGTAATATATGGATATCTTATAGTTTAGATCTAAAATTTCTTTGAAATTTTCATGTGAAGAAGTGGAACTTTGGATCATGAGAAGCCATTGATCGGTTCATATTTAATCTGCTGTTAGGAGGTACAGTCTAGGTAGAGGTAGGTTACTGGGGACATGATCTAGAAGGGTGTAGTATTGTCCCCAGGACATCCCTTCTTCTCTTCTCTCTGTTTCTAAGAAGCTTTTCTCTATCATGCCTTTCCAACTTGCTGTTTCTGTCTTGGAGCCAACTAACTATGGCTGAAGCCTCTGAAACTGTGAGCAAAGAGAAAGCTCTCCTTTAAGCTGTAGTTGCGTGGCATTGTGTTCCGTCAAAGGGAAAGTGATTATTACAGAAGACTGGTACCAGCAATGGAACTGTTGCTGTGCCTATACTTGAGCATGTTTACTAGTTTTGGGAATTGGTTTTCTGGAGGAGTTTGGAAGGTTTGAAGATATGGACTGGAGAAACCCTAGATGCTGTGAGAAGAGATGGATATATCATTCTGTTTTGAGCCCAGAAGGCCAGAATGCTGATAGGAATGCAGACAGTAAAGGCTAGATGGTCTCAGTTGGGAACAGGACTCCATTGACAATGGACAAAATCCACATATGTTATGCTGTAGCAAAAAAAAAATTGTTTACATTTTGTTCATGTCCTAAGACTTTGTACATAGCTGAATTTAAATGGTAAACTAATTGATCTGGTAGATGAAATTTCAAGGCATCCTAACATTCAGGCTGTTGTGAAATTATAAAACTAACATTTTTGTCCAAAAAGAACCACACGTACAGTTGATGCCAAATGACACTTCCTTCATATGCTTGCAAAAGAGATTAACAACTTTTTTTAAAAAATCAAGTATTTTGCATAGAGATAAGAAGATGCCTTAAGATCATCTTAGAAATCAGCAAGACTATACCTATCCATCATGAAAGTGTATACAAATGTTAACCTTTCATTTGAGAAGAGAAGAAGGGTCTGCTCAAGAAGGGGCTCTTAGATTTGTTGCCCAGGATTTGTTTCACCTTATTCAACCATCTAGACCCTGAGAGATCATTGTGACCATGGTCCAAGGGTCCCTGGTTACCATTGCCATTGGCAGCAAACCTTAATGGTTTTCAGGTGATTCTGTAATTTTTAATCATGCAGAATGCATGTTGGGGGGCCAGGGAGACTTCCACACAGATTTCAAAGGAAAGCCTGGAAAGCTAGGCAAAGAAACCCTGAAAGAACTATGTGTTAAACTGGGAATGAAACTGAAGGTGCAGTGGAGACCCCATGAAGTCAAAGATTCCAGGAGTATGAAATGTCTTTCAAGAATATCTGCAGGTCATGAGCAGAGCCAACCTAAAAGAGAAGCCATGTGGACTGCAACTAACAAGTTCTTTGAGGTGGGATTGTGTAATGGTTGCTTCATTGTGTCAATTTGAGAAGTTTAGACATTTAATTTAGTGACTCAGCAATTCTACATTCTAGGGTGTAGAAGACCCACCCTAGGGCAGGTAGCCTTCATACAATATAAGGGAGGAAAAGAGAATTGCTTCCCCACCCTCCTTCGATCTTGTTGTTTTGCTATCTTCTGCTGCTATGACTTAGTTCCCCTCAGCCATGCCAGCATGCCTTGGAGCTAGCTGATTATAGACTGAACCCTCCAAAAATTATGAACTAAACCTTTTCCTCTTTAACTTTGGGTGGCAGGTATTTTATCTCAGCAATAAGAGAAAAGCAACTAAGACAGACTGCAAAAATCTTTTCAAACTTATGTCTTACTAATATGTGCCCTGGATGTCAGACATAGAACTACAGAACTTAATGTTTGCCCTGCTGGGTTTGGTCCAATTCTTTTTTATCCCCTCTTAATCCCTTTTGGAATGGGAAAGTTTACCCTGTGCAATGGCACTTTGGTTTTATACAAATTGTGTGTTATGTGATTTTTTTTTAAGGTTTCATAGCTAAGAGCTGCTCCTGAGTCTCAGAAGAGATTCTGGACTTGAACTTTTCTGAATTCTTAAAACTGTTAAGATGTTGTCTACTGTTAGAGCTAGACTAAATGCATTCTGCATAATGAGATGGACATGAAGCTTTGGGGGTCAGAGATGGAATGTTATCATTTAAATAAAAACATGTCCCCAAAATCACATGTGTTCAGAGGCAGGGCATTTGGAAGTCACTGGATTGTGGGGCTACCATCAGTGGATTAATAAATTCATAGCTTAGAGACCCAGGGATGTAGCTCACCAGCAAACCACCTGCCTGACAAGCTCAAAGTCCTGAGTTCAATTCCCAGTACAAAAACCAAATTCATAGCTAAACATGTTATTAGGGTATGAGACCTGGTTGGAAGTGAGTCACTGAGGACATGACCTGGAAGGGCATATTCTTGTTCTCAGTTCATACCTTCTTCACTCTTTGGTACCTGGCTGCAGTAGGGTAAGCAGTTGTCATCTCTATTGTCAGACTGTTTCTACCTTGGAGCCAGCAAACCATGGACTGATCCCTCTAAAACTGAACCAAAACAAACCTTTCCTCTTTAAGCTGTAGGTGTTGGGTATTTTGTGTTTTTTTTTTAAATTTTGAAGACAATAAAACCAAATGAAAGAAAACAAAATGGAGTCAGTCAAAACAAAAGGATGGACATAGTACATGACTTAAAACCAAAATACAATGTGATCAACAATGGTTAGCATAGTGTTTCTTGTTATCTTCAATAGAATTGCCCATATCATTAGGCATAATGAAATTGAACATAACAGTACAGAACAAAATTAAAAACAAAACATTGGAGACATTGTAGGACTTCAAAAGAAAATAATAGTCAAACAAGAATGGGTATCATAGCAAATCTTATTGCCTTCAAAGTAGTTGCCTATACCCTCAGACTTGATGCTATCAAACAAAACAGATTTGAATAAAATCAGTCAAAATAAGACTGCAATCAAAACAGATCCAAATAAAATCAGTCAATACAAGACAGTGAAAGCAATACACGGCTTCAAATTAAGTTAATAGTAGATAAAAAATTGTTACCATAATATATCCTGCTATCTTTGGAATAGCTGTCCATGCCCTCAAATCTAGTACAAGTAGACAAACTGGAACAGAATATAATCAAACTAAAAAGAGCGATGAAAACAATATGGGTTTCAAATCATGATACAAGATTAATAATGTCCACTGCCTTCCCTTTTTAGACAATTCCTCCCTTTTCGCTTCCACAGAGTGCATTGTACATTTTGTATCTCACTAACTCCTTTAATTTTTAGATTCAAGAGGCAACCCACTATTTAACTAAGTGATTCTGAACTTTTTTACCCCTGAGCTTGGTCTCAAGTTGTATCCATTTACCTACAAGAGCCTCAAGGTTTTCCTTCCTTATAGCTGGCTAGTTCTCCATTGTATAAAAGTGTTGTCTTTTCAACCAGTCTGCAGCTGATGGGCAAGCTATCCCCTTTTTTCTGGTTTCCTGTCACATAGAGCATTATTTTCTCATTTTTTACTTTAAGTCCATAAACTCTTTTTCAGGTTAATTATATTTCTAATATAGAGCATCTTGATGGACCCTATCTCCTGATCCACTCTGCCTGTGTTTCTTTTATTAGTTTATTGAGGCCATCTATGTTAGTGATTATGGCCAACCTTCTCTGCCTCATCTCTGCCATGCTATTTTTCTGCCATTGGTTGTCTACTTTTCCCCTTCATTCCACTGTCTGCCCCATTCAGTGAGCCCCCTTTGCTGTTGTTCCTGAAACCGTGGTCTTTTTTCTCTCTCTCTCTCTCTCCAGAATGTCCTTCAATATTTTTATAGGGTTGGATTGGTGGCGTGAACTCCCCCAGTTCCTCTTTGTCGTGGAAGCATCTTGTTTCTCCATTAACTTTGAGAGATAGTTTTGCAGCATACATCAATCTGAGTTGGAGGTTATTTTCTTTGAGGGCTTGGAATACTTTGCTCCAAACTCTTCTTGATTTGATGGTTTGTGTCGAGAAGTCTGTCATGCTTCTGATGGGTTTTCCTTTATAGGTGATCTGTTTCTTTTCTCTGACAGCTTTTAATATTCTGTGCTTGTGTTGAATTTCTGGGATCTTGATTATTATATGTCTGTGTGTAGATCTATTTTGGTTATAGCTGGCTGGAGTTCTGTATGCCTCATCTATCTGAATATTATTTCCTTTTCCAATGCTTGGGAAGTTTTCTTTAATTATTTCTGTAAATAGTCTTTGTATTTCATTTGTGTTTACCCCTGCTTCTTCATTCACATTTTTTATTCTTAAGTTATAGATCCTCTTGTCATCTTCTAGCCTTTGCATTGTTACTTCCTGGTTCCTTGTCGTTTTTAAGACATCTTTGCTTTTGTGATTGCAAGTTGCAAACCTGTCTTCAGGGTTTGATAGTCTACCTTTAGTTTCTTTCAAGCAGTTTTTCCAGCTTTCAATGGAGTTTTTAATTTCCTGGTAATCTCCTTGAATCTGTTTCATGTATTTTTTATATTCTTCATTGAAGGTTTCCCTCCTTTTTCTGTGCTCCTTTGTTCTTCTATCTGTGTCTTCTTGAGAGGTACTTAGCATTTCTTTTAATATTTTTCTTATATCTTCCTTTACTTGTATAAATATTTCTGTTTTAAGTTCTTTTATAGTTTCACAAAGTTGTTTCTTTATTTCAAATGCTGTTGCTTCAGAAACTGCAGGTGTGGAACCCCCGATGTCTTCTGTGTTTACCTCTCCTGGGCCAGTACTGCTTGGATTGGAGGCTAGAGACTTCCCTTTGTTTCTTCCTCTTGTCTTGTTCCTGGCTTCTTCCAGTTAAGTGACTAGTGGGGTCCCTAGTACTTCCTGTATTGGTTATAATTGTTCTGAAACATGCTGGCTAGGTATTGCTGCTTTCCCCAATCTGCTGGTGACTACTGGTGTATAAGCAGGGGCAGGGCAGTGAATACTGCAAAGCTAGTATTATCTCCCTTTCACATTGTTGATCGTTTCCTTCTTGAAAATCTATTGATATTAATGCATAAAAAGTAGAGTGGGCATGCCTCGAGCTTCCCAGCATCACTGATTCCCTAGCTTTATTCTTTCTTTCTGGTCTTGCTTCTTTCTCATCTTGTTTTCAGGTACCTTTTCTTTGTTCATTCCTCTATGTATGTGTTATTCTCAGATCTACATCTTTAACTCAGATAATTATCCTTAGCAACAAATCTAAACATATATCTAGCTGTCTCACAAATCTACATAGACTCCAAATTAGCAAATCACAAATTGAAATCAATTTTTTCTTACATTTTTAAACTCTCTTCTTCTTCCCATGATTTCTCTAACCCATGTAACCACCAAGCTTTATAAAATTTATGCTGCTTCTCTTTCCATTGGGTTCATGTTTTCTTCAGTCCCACTGCCACTGCTGTCATTACCCTAGACTAGAACATCACCTGCTCTCAACAGGGGGCTACTTAACTACAGTCTCCAAACCAGCCTGCTGTGCTTAGTCTTTGTTCCAGCATTGCAGCCAGAATAATCTCTCTGGAATATAATGCTGGTCTTTCCAGTCTCCATTTGAAATAGTCTGGCAGCTCCAAATTTTTCTCTATATTAAACTAAAATCTCCTATATGATTTGCAGTGCTCCTCACAAGCTGGTCCTTGTTTTATCTCTATGCTTCCATTCTCAATGTGCCAGTCACACTGAAAATTTTTCCATCTTTGAAAGTTGAACGCAGTTTCTTTTATCTGGGTTTTTATTTAGGTTGTTACATTGATCCAGTAAATACTTTTCCCCATGGTCTCTATCTTTATGACTCTTATTTTTCAAATTTCTGATCCCAAGTTATTTTTTTTGCAGAGTATTTCCTGGTCTTCTTCACTGAAAATATGCCCCTGACTAGCTTTTATGATATCTTGTATCATAGCATTTCTTGTTCTGTATTGTAACATTATAATTAATAATTTATAAGTATAGTACTCAATACTTAAGAAATGTAAAGTAAATAATACCTTACATTCTCTCATTATTTTAGAAATCAACTCAGTTCAGCTGACCATCTATTACTCCACAATATAACCCTATTATAATTTTGTATGATGTCATACTGTAGTTCAATGGATCCTAACACATTTTCTGCACTGTTCATGTAGACATAGAATTAGATACACAAGAGAAAAAGAGGAACAAAAGCTGAACCAATTGTGTACAAAATCAAAGGAATATGTGAAATGAAAAACTTGTATAAGTTGTTTTTAAATTTGTTTTTAGGTAAAATATACATTTTCTTAATGTCCATTTTGTTTTGGTTAATATTCATGGGGCACAACATACAGCATGATGCTATGCTTTCTTTGTACCAAGCTTTTTAGAATGAAAGATACATTAGGTAACCAAATAAATAAATTAAAATTTCATGCTGCCATACTTTCACCATTGCTGTCTCAAGACTTATCCCACTCCTATTTCTTCTATTCCTTTGATATTCCTCTTGCTTCAGTATCTGTGCATAGCGTTAGTCCTCAGCACAAAGAATTGAATAATATGGCATGGACCCAGTGAAATTATAAGCTAATTATAACTTGGAAAAACAAGGACTCTTTCTTTTGATCTTTTAAAAAATAACTTCTTTGACAATGCATAGATCATTCTTTCAACTCTTGTCTTACAACACTTAATATTGCTTAGTAAGTTTCAGATACTATTCACAGTGTCTGCAGTCCAACTGTTCACAAATACCAAGTCACATGCTGCAGTTACTTTTTCATTTTCTAAATCTGTACTGCTAATTTTTAACTTGGTTTGTGTTGAGTTCTTCTTCTTTAAGTGATTGTGGTTATTTAGAGAAAGTGAGACTTTTGAAGAGCTATGCACTATATTTTTGAACCTTTGTTTTCTTTAAGTTAAAATACTTAAAATCTTTTTGATTTGCGGCACAAGAAAAAGTCTAACTCTGAGAAACATGGAGAGAAATGGGCTACTTCATTTCACTTTCTCTGCACTCAAGACTATATGTATCAATTAAGGATGACTTCTCTCCATGTCTTCAGTATAAAAGAGCCTGGATTCAAGATAGATTGCATCCCAAGCTTCTTTCGCCTACTCTCTACCAAGAAGCCCTGCCATACTAATACTTCCTATAATGTAGTTGCTGAGCTCAGGTAACAAGCTATACTTTCTGTTTCATGAAATAATTACAATTCTAATTAGACTGTGCATCATTTTTCATTGTCTCTTGAAAACAATTTTCTTTATTATATACAACAGCTGGGTAGTTGGTTTTATAGGTCTGTTGAGTTTTAGTTCTCTTTTAAGAAGGCTTTTCCCATCTAAATTCTTTGTCTTTTTCCTTTTTAAACTTGATCCTAAATCTTATTTGCCATCCTTCTCCCCCTCCCTCCCTCCTTCCTTTTATCCTAGTATCTAAAAGTGCTTCTTGATCTTTACCCCAACAGTGATCAATGAAATGAGTATCAGTTACAAACATTCATCCAGCAGGAGCCAGTTTGGCTTAAAATCAACCTTCCTTGGTAAACCAAGATAATACATTATCCTGATTGATTATTCCCAGAGAATATATTTGTATCATTGGTAGTCAGTGTAGTTGAACTAAAACAGTTCTTAATTCTAAATCCTCTCCTGGACTTTTACTTTCTCACATATCTATACCACAAGCAAATGGTTTAAGAATAAAGAGATGAAAACTTATTTCAAAATCCATATGATAGTGACTTGGTAGCATCATCTGAGCTCCTTATCATCTTAGAATGTGTTTTGAAAGATGACATAAACTGTGATGCATTTCATCTGGTCCAGGAGCCCTGTGCATTTGTTCATGAGAAAAGTTCTGTCTACTGAGTCCTTGACTCTCTAGCAGGTACTCGAAGCTCAATCTATTACTAAAACAACTTTGCCTTTTAAAAATGTGATAGGCACGTTTGCTTTCCTTGAAAGCAAGGCTCATGAATCCATAAGTGGAAATCTCTCCTAAGGTTTACAGAATATCTTAGTGCAACCCAACTGTATTTCTTCCTTTTTGGTACCAACTACTGAATCAACTTTTCACAGCAAATCTTCTAGCCAAAACATTGACTAATAAGCTACGGGAGATCTATACAGCTTAAAACCTTTCATTGTCATAAGAGTAGAAAATGTTATAATCTCCAAAATTTAGGGTTTTATTCACCAAAAAACTAGTTTTTTGTTCAATGAAAATTTGTTAGGCTCTAATGTTTGTTTTATTCATTTATTCTCAATATCCTTCCCATAAAATTCTTAAGATTCTCAGTGGAGTAATCCAACTTTTCCTGACTCTTGCTGTTTTATACCACTGTAATTATTTGTAATGACATGTTCTGCACTATGTCTATAGGTACCTTTTAAGTGCATTATGTGCATCTGAGAGTCACAGATAACTTTGTTGATGGTGAGGATAGCTTGGATGTCCACATGGAGGGCTGCAGTCCAGAGTTCTTGGGATGACAAGGAATTAGGAGTTGTTGAACCCCAGAGCTAGACATTAACATTGATAGCAAGGCCAGACCCTGTGGAAGGCATAAGTGGACCTACAAGGCTGGAAAATGAGCCTCATCCAAGAGGGCGTGGAGGTATCAAGAGCAGCAGGTGCCAAGTCTTAGCACACCACATATTTGAAAACTAATGTCGGAGACTTGATATGAGTTCAGAGCCCAGGGGCAGAGAGGAAACTCAGCAGGGCAGCTTGGGAGTGTTCGAGCATCCTGTTAGAGCCGTTTAAACAGAATTCTCTAGAGGCCCTCTGTTGAAGGCATGGTGGATACGCCTCCACTAAGCTGAAAGGTATGGACCAGGCTTCTGACAGATGCTGGGAGAGTAGCCATGTGACTCAGAGCTCTTTCTTTTGTCCCTAGAGGTTTTTTCCAGTCATCCAGAGACAGGGTGTACTTTCCTCATCTTCAACTTCACGCTGATTTCCAGTTCCTTGCTGGATCCAGGTATCTGGCAGATATAGTTATATGTCAGACAGCATAGTGTCCACTGCCAAAAACAAAACAAAAAAACCCAAAAAGTGACACATGAGTTAAAGAACCTGCATCTTAGAAGTGAGACGAGGTGTTTCTGTAACAGCTGCCACTGTATTCTGCATCTCAGATGCCACTGCCACCACATAGAACTCTAAGTTGGTTCATTAGCTCCGTAAATGCAACACTGGTAACTCCTAATTAGTGATAATAAAAGGAGAGATGAAGCCCATAAGTCAGGGACTTCAGACTACTGTCCAACAAATAAGCCTGGCACTTTGGCTTTCCTCAGTTTGTTTTTCTCTTCTCCTGCCCTTGTCTTCAATCCACCTACTTCTGCCAATCTGTACCTTCCTTCTGGTCCTTAGGATGACAACCATTCCCCCTCTGCTTCTTGGAAATTTTTATTTCTTTTTAAATCTAACAACACAACAATAATGATTACTGTGTGTCATCTACTGATCTAGATACTTTATGAATATGAGCTCTTTCTCTTAAGAGGTAACACCTTTGTTGCCCCTGCTTTAGAGATGAGGTTTCCTTCACTTTTTGTTATGAACTCTGCATACTGCCTGCCCACTGGGGACCCAGTGAGGCCAGCATCAGCATTATCAGTCTCCAATCAATGCCTCCCTCAGAGCTGGGCTAGAAATCGAGCATTGCTTAGTGACAAAAATTGGAATTTGTAATCTGGGTTTGCATACTAGGTTTTCTACTTATGAACTCAGTGACTGTAGGTAATTTTTGTCATCTGTGAAATGGGAATCCTAGCTACCTCTGAGGGTGACTGAAGAGGTTAGATGTGTAAGAAAAAGTTCAGGATCATGCTTGATACAGAAAAGCATTTAGGAAATGATATTCTCACTTTATTGCTCCAAGGATATTTTTTAAAATATCATTTGCTTGATGAAATTGCAAAATATAGTTTGCTTAATGAAACTTCGAAAATGAAAATGGCCTTATATTTTTGGTTAGTTGGACCCTGTCCTTTCTGAATGAAGAAACAAAAACAAAGAATGACCTTTTTTTTTCTAGGTAATCAACTAATTAATAAGAAAATAGAGAAGGGAAAGAGCTGAGGCTACCTAACCCCTACCTGGGTCCTTATCCCCACCCCTGCTATTTAAAAGATTCAGTGTAAAGCCAACTGTGTCTGCCCAGGACTAGAGATGATCTATCAGAATATTGAAAGTCCCAGCATGTCCCTCTACTTTCATGCATTTCCCAATAGAAGCACTTTCTTATCTCGGAACACTTGCTGCATTTCTAGAATAAGAAAGTTATTGTTCAAAGGTGAAAAGAGGCTTGACACAGGGGTACTTTACTCAGTTCTTCGAAGTTTTGCAAAGGCATCATCTTGTTTGACAGAGAAACATCCCCTAGTTTCCCCCCACTTTTTGTGAGTGGTCACCCCTTTCTTCTAGAGCAGTAGGCTATATTCAGTGAAACATACTACTTTAGCTTATAGTATATTTATTTCTTCCCAGTAATTTAGAGAGAAATTTACTTGTGAGAGACTAGAAAATCTTCTTAGGTTGGAGGCTAAGTTTGAGCTATGTGGTGTTTCTGGTAGCAGGAATTTGGTTGTGGTAATATTGTTACCATCTGGATAGATACATAACTTCTGAAAAGTGGGATGAGAATTCCAGGGCCCTTTACTGGGACCACCAAGATGATGAATGACATATTCAATTCTAAGGAACTAAAGCAAAGAAGAATTCCACATTTTAAATTGGAATATCATGTCGAAATGAAAACCTTCTTATAATAAAAGTACATATACACATAACGGACAAAACCTTTTTGGCTCTGGGAAGGATCTGTGTGACACCAACATAGCTAAAATGCTTCAGAATTATTTAAGAAAAACAATGAATCAGCATAGCTGTCATCATCATTTATTCCTTTCTTCCTCTACTATATAGCTCTGCTCCTTTTCCTCCCCTAAATGAAATTTGGTTGACTCTGTCTTGATATATTGAGCTATTTGGGGGTTTTCTGGCCTTTTTGCTCATGGAATTTATCACTGAGACCACTGATTGGTGAGCTAGACCCATTGTACACTGAGGAGCTTTTTGTTTCAAGCACTGCTTTGTTTTAAGTTAGGTGTTGAATGCAGTATCAAAGGTAGGCTAGCAGACATTTGGAGGCAGATATGGGCACGGTCCCAAAAGTTCAGTGCCAAGGGCCTTGTGTTTCTTAACAGAGGTGATCTGGAAAGACTCCAAAAACAAGATGAAAAATACAAAGTTGAATTTAGTTAAAGAGAAGGAGAAAGGAAAGCATTGAAAACTTGAATCCCATTAACTTTCATGAATTCTGCCCTTTTAAAAGCTTCCTTCCAAAACAGACTTATATTAGTTTAATCTCTGTCCAATTGTAGATTTAAATTTAGCTTCTCACACTTATTAATCTTTTTAGGAGTGAAAATAATCATTCTCGTTCATGAACTGATTTAGTTTATTTTTTATAATGGGTTTTACTTGGATGGGTAAAGTGGAGACCATTGTTACTGACTTTACTAATGGGTCCCTTGGTTGTCACAGTGGTTAGGGCCACCACACAATCACCCAGACCTGAATACAACCTCTATCACTGCAATTTAGGAATTTACAATTTTGGGTAAGTTGCTTAAACTGTCTAAATCTCACAGTCATCATGACATTTAAGTGGACCAACAAATAGAGCAAAACACTGCTAGAGAGCAAATACATTCTGTATGTCACGCACATGCCACTTTATATACTGTTGGAAAGATACGGAAATAGTACCAAGACCAGCTGCCGAACGCACTTAACACACCAAGCAGCCTAGAGTTGGTCAGTGTTGTTCACAGTATAATGCGGCCCATGGGGTACATAAACACAGACAAAGTAAGAACCTAGGTCTTTCCCATCTTTCCATTAAGCTCATTCTGTATAAATGTATAAAGCTCTATAGAACAAATAAATGAGGCTATTGTTTAGTTACTATAAAATAATTGTTATTTTAAATATTTATTTTATAGTGATATGAAATGTACATTATTATAGTGGTATAAAATATATTGTACTGGCTATATAAAATAATAATTGCTACTATTTATTGGGCATAAAGTGCCAGTCCTTCTAATAAATGTTTACATACATAATCTAATTTGAACATAGCAACCTTATGAGATATATACTACTATTAGACCTATTTCTCATAGTTGATGAAAGATAACCACAAATAATTTAAGCAATTTTCCCAATGTCATACATTTCCTAGTAACAGAGAAATCTCTCTCTGGAGTCAGATTTCTGCACCATACTGCCTCAGTTGTCCCAATTGTCCTCAAGAAATGAAACTTACATCAGCAGTTCTCTCTCTCATCTCCATAGGCAAACGTAAACATCACCGAGGACAGTAAAGTCAAGCCACATCTTCACTGTCATGACTTTATGGCTTTATTTATATGACTGTTTGGGGAACACAGGGAGCTATTGCTCCGAACAAGGCCCGTGAGATCCACACTCAGATCCTGCCTGTGTTTTTTCAGATGGCTGCACATTTGTCTTCATCCTTCCTGAGCCTCAGTTACCTGTTTTGCTAGTTGAATACCATGAACCTCCAAGTAGCATTACAAGGATTTAATCAGGAGTAAATGCAATTGCCTGGCGTATAACAAGGCCTCCCAATGTATCTCTGCTGGTGGAAAGTATTTAACAAGCTTTTCTAGTTTCCCTGGGCCTTGTACAAGCTTTAAATATTTAAACCTAGTAAATCACTTATCCATTTCTATTAACTTGGTTATATTCAAAGTACAATTTATTTATTCCTGGACCAGCACAGCTGAGGCACAATCCCTACACACAGGATCATGTTCCAAGCATAGATCAACTTGAAGGAGACGATTCTTGGCCCACAAACTCCTTGGGACATTTAGCCTTCAGAAATACAATGGGCCCAATTTAGTTGACGAGAAGCTTTTTAACTTTCTTTACGCTTCAATTTCTGAAGACAGAAAGCCAGTGTGGATATTATCTTGTAGTAACCTGGGCCCCAACACAACCAGAAATGGAAAAACACCCCCAAAGAGTTGGAAAGGGGGAGCAGATTTGAAAAGAGTTTTAACTAATGTGGCAAATGGCCCGTCACATACTCCCCTCTCCTAGTTTGTTTGGATACATCCCCACCTGGTCCCCAGGTGTGTAAGAACCACAGAATACTGTTCATGCCGCTGCTGCGGCCCAGACGCGTGCTGCGCTGCACACCTGGAACAATGGCTTTATTCTTCCAGCACCCAGAGAGAGACTGGAGTGGAGAAGGAGCCGCTGCTATTGCTAAGGGCAAAGGAGAGAAAAAGAAAATAAAGTTATATAGTTCGAGGAATTTGGTCCCAGTGAAAAAACTAGGGTAGTAAGTCCCACTGGGAAAATTTGGGGCCGGTCACCACTGTTGTTCCTGAGACTGTAAAGGAACTGTTAGCTGTTGAGAAGGGAGAGGAGCAAGATGAACACTTTTATTCTTTAAAAACCCAGGAGTTTAGATATAAAAATACAAAGCAGTCGCCAGAACGGAAAGTTGACGGTATTTTTGATTCCACATATGGATTTGTAGGAACAGAACAAATTCTGGAGTTTCTTTTGGCATTAATTATCTCACGCTGGAAACCATCATAACAAAATGGCGAATTCTGGAATTTCTACTTTCCTTCACCTGAAGAGGGTATATGTTTTTACTGTGGCTAGACAGAGACCTTAGATTATTAGAGACAGGAGTGGATTGGAAAGAACAGTTTTCCACCTCACTGTTTTATGGAGTTGGCAAGGACTCTTTATTAGTCTCTAGGCAAAATTCAGACTATGAAATTTTCAATTTTTTTATTAAAAGAAAAAGTGGCAAGAACTCCATAGAATTTTTTCAGAGGAGAATTGGTGAAGCATTGTAATATATATATATATATATATATATATATATATATATATGTAATTATGAAATAAAATTTCTGCACTGTGACTTTCTGAGATGGGGAAAATTGTATCTCACACAAACAGGATGGGACTTATTAGTCCATTTGTAACCTCATTGTCTTAAAACGGATACATTTGTAGAGAGACATTAAATAATAAGCGACCTGCCTAAACATGATTTTCTGGTTGGAAACAAATTCTTTTCTCTAGATTAATAAGGTGATGCAAGACACTACATCATCTGGCAGGGTAAGCTTTAAAGAAGGTCAGGTTCCATGACAGGAGAAAAAATAATGTTAAAGATGAAACACAAAAAAGAAAAAAAAAGGTTTGTGTGTGGTCCAAACCTCAATTTTTAAAATAATTTGCCAAAGGTGTTTAAACTGCATGCTGATGGTTTTCTCAATGTTTCAATGATTCACTTGCAAGGTGTGATTAGTCATATCACTGGCCAGATGAGGAATGCATACATAAGAATTTTTTAAAATCATATTGTTTAATTCTGAGAGTATTGGGAAATGTGATGAGAGAGATTGCATTTAATGATGCGTGTTCCCAAGGTGGAATGAGGGAATGTTGGCATCAAATAGCATATCATTCCCTAGAAGTATAATTGTAAATAGTTAATATGTTTAGACCAAAAGAGGAAAGAATTTTTGGATAAAATAGAGACCAGACCTCCCAGAAAGCTTGACCTTCCTTTTTGTTGGATCTTTCTTGTTCCTAGCTTTCACTGGATACTGTGGATAAGACTGTTATAACTTCAGGTTAGTCAAATCTCCTTAGTAGAAATATTTGCTGCATTTATTGACCTATAAAATTGCATGTGTTGATCTCCCTGAGATATTCTTTGAAGCAGAGATGTGGCAGAGAGTAACTTCGTTACTTCAAACTCAGATGTTTTTATTTTTTTTAAGAAATAAGCTAAGTAAATATTCTTTTATATTTCATTTAGCTGTAAGATTCCATAGAAAATAGTTGCAATACAAATAACTTAGTTGTTCAATTAAAATCACTCTGTAGCTTTTTTTAACCATAAAAAATGATGAATAGGATTTTTTCTTTTGTTCTAGCACATATAAACTTTATAGGGATTAACAAACTTTTTATTTTTAACCACTAGTTCAAAATATTCATTTTTTGTTCTCATTTTTAAAGACATCCATAGCTTTTATCTTATTATCTGTAGAGAATTTTGAATGGAAAAATGAATACCACACTACAGAGACTGATGCTAACCAGAATCTCTAATAATGCTTGAAGTATCTGAAAGAGAAAAATATAGTGAACTTTATAGAATTACAGATTTTACTGCATGGGGGAAATGTTTCAAAAACTAGATACTGTAAGATCTGGAAATGAAGTGTAAATATTCCTTTTAAAGGAGTGTTGTTCTAAATCTTAATTCCACCCAGCTCAGAGATCAATAACCAGCAAACATTTGTAAAATCAGGTGATTCCTCATTTGTAGGGACCCACTAACCTAATATAGCACTCTTACCTGGCCTACACTGTTATAGAATATATCTTTCTTCTTAATTGATAATTTCTTTATGTCAGAGCTTCCATTTGAATTTTCTTTATATTCAAAATACTAAGGATAACTGTATATGCAAGTATTTATGTACCTTTGCCTTTGCAGTTTGGTAATGTCTTACTCTGTTTCCAGCCATATCTAAAAATATATCCCATACTAAGCAGCTTTTATTTATTTTCTAAAAGAAATCATCAAAAGTCTGTACATTATTTTTCATTAGGTAAAATATCAAGTACCTAAATGAAGTTACAGCACGGCGTGCAGGAAAATATCAGTCAGCTTCCACCACTGTTTCCCAATCATCCAACTTCCTGGCAGGATGCAAACTTTGCTGTATGTCCTGTTTGTTAGGAATCCTTTTGGAGATATTCCTTCATGCATAAACAGATACATACAAAGGCTGATCAAAATATACAGTGAATATATCGATTAAAAATACTGATTACAATAAAAGACATTGCCATTAGTCCTCCTCAAAATACTCCACTTCAAGCATACTTATTCCATTGATCAGGGCCTTTTCTAAAGCAGTTATGGAAATCAACCTTTGTGTCCATACAGGGTGTTTTTAAAAATACAGTGAAAGCTGCTGCTGCTAAAAGTCATGGGACAGAAAGGCACAATGCATCCCCATTCACTTATTTATCAGATCTGCCACTGTGTGACTCCTGGCTCATCACTAAAGCTGAAAGGACCATGAAAAATAAAAGAGTGTAAATGGGTTCAAGACAACAGGGCACCCTTGACAATGCAACTAAAGGCGCTCACGGAAGAGGACTTGCAGAACTGCTTCAGAAGGCGGCAAGAACAATGGGACACGTGTGTTCAAAATGAGGCGGAGTGTTTTGAGGGGGGTTAATGGCAACGTGTCTTTTATCATAATATGTTTAATTTCAACATTAACCTTGCTTTTATCACATCTTATGCACGTGGCAGGCCATAATTAAGCCTGCCAGAGGACCTTAATACAATTAGAATAAACCAAGTAAATGATGAAAACTAGAAATGCCTCACCTGGTAGATGGATTGACTCATGAGTATTATTAGCATGATGCGTCCACAAATGCTCCTAGTCCTCATTCTGGGTTGTTTTTATAGTGACAGTCGAGGTGATCATCTTTGACCTCAGAAGACCAGGCATGCTATAGAAAGGAAGAAGGTAGAAAATGGAAAACTCGGTTCATTTATTTTATCTCATGGGTTTTCCTTGCAGCACTTCTTTATCACTGTTGTGAAACTAGCCTCATAGTAAAATGGTTAATACCCAGCACACACTATGTACCATGGTTCTGAGAATCTGCTTTTTCTTAAGCAAAACAAATTTTCAAATCAAATTCAATCTTCTTTCTTTCCTTGGAAGGACTCAAAATGAAGAAGTTTTCGAATTCTAGCACAGCAATCTATGACAAAGTTTATCTACACATGAACTAGATAAACAGCTTTACATACTTTTAAAATAAAATACAAGGACATTTAGGCAATGAGATTTTTTTCTGGTTAGATTCATCAAAGTGAGGGTTAGGACCAAGTAAATATGGACAAATATGCCCTTGGTCATAAACTACCATTTATCTGACTTAGGTGATAATTGGCTTAAAAAAAAAAAAAAAAAAAAAAAAGCAGCCCATAAAATTACCATGCTGTGCCACCAGGGGGCAGTGGAAAATCATAGACATAGGCACTTTCTATTTTTCATGTTAGGGTCCAAGGTTACCATCTTTGTGTGGGTAGGTAGATAGATGTATAAAATTCAATCTCCTTTCCCTCCAAAATGAGACTAGTCTTATTTTTTCTCCTTATAAAATTAGTGCATGCAAATTTCAAAAAAAATCTTAGAAAATGCAATCATATATAAAGAATGAAGGTTCATCATTTAATCTCATAAAAGTTGATTTCCATGTGTATGTGTGTATTTCCAGACTTTTTTCTATACGTGCATATATCTCTAAATGTTGATTTTCTTTTTTATTAAAGTAAGATCATATTTCACATACTTTTCATTCCATAGTACAATATATCATATACATCTGTGTCATATAAAAACTTTTACATTACCCTTTAAAATACTTGTATAATGTTTCCTTGTATGAATTTATCATAATTTAATTTACCAAATCACCTATTAATATACTTTTAGATACTTTAGAAGTTTTTAAAATAGAAATAAGTGTTAGTGCACACAGAGTAGTTGCCCTCCCCATTACAAGATTTTGCATTCTGGGGTTTCAGTCACACCCAGACACCCATGGTCTAAAATATTCAATGAAAATTTTAGAAATGAATAACTCATGAACTTTAAATAACAATATAGTTCTTCTATTGATATGATCTATTGTTATGGTTCTCTGTGCCTAACTGATAAATTTAATGTATCATAAGTAAAGAAAAAGCATACTGTATGGAAGGTTTTGTGCTATCCACAGTGTATCAGGCACCTACTGTGCTTCTCAGAACATATCCCCCATAGAGAAAGGGGAATACATAGCCTTATCCCTCTGGAGTTTTTTTATGCATTTGGTTAAGTTGCTAGACAGTTTCTTTAACTATCAACTACATATTCTATAAGTGCTATCTCCATTTAGGAGGATAGTTAAGAAACTTTTCTATTATTCTAATAATGTTTCTTTGTATTTTGAATGAGAGTACATTTCTCCTAATAAAAGATCACTGATGTATTGTAATATTCAAGATATCATTCTTTATTTTTTAATTTAATTTAATTTAAGTTTTTTGCCTCACTAAGTAGTCCAGGCTGGCCTTGAACTCACAACAATCCTTCTGCTTCAGCCTCCCAAGTTCTGGGATTACAGGTGTCCATCACTATGCCCCACATTTCCTTTTTAATTTTAAGAGAAATAGAAAAGGTTCAAGCGATGCTAGTACAGAAAGAAGGCAATACAAATATAGAAGGTGGGAGAATGCTTTGTGACTCCTGTAGCATGATGGTAGATAGACTAAGAAAAGAGGCAAAGTACTTTTTTAGGGGTGCAGTACTATGAATTGAACCCAGGGCCTTCACACAGTGCTATATGACCAGCCCATTTTTTAATTTTTTTATTTGAGACAGGCTTTCACTAAATTGCCCAGATTGGGGTAAACTTTGAGATCTTCCTGCTTGTGCCTCTCAGGCCTGCACCACTAGGCCCAGCCAAGCCAAGCATTTTATGTTGTGTCCTCTCCTTCACTGTCGGTTCCAGGGAACCCTCGTAAGATCGGAGTACAAAATTCTGGTTTAGATCCTGGCTCCGAGAGACCCTCACTGCGGATGGATGTGAATCCTGCTGTTTCATTTCTTCGGGACTGCACCTTTCTTTGTAATAGGTAGCACTCTGCCACCCTTCTCAGACTGTGCTGTAAAAAGGAAGCAATAACAATTATTTGAAACTGTTAAGAACAATTATCAAATGATGATAAGGTGTATATAAAGTGTATTTTTATATTTTATGAAAATCCACTGTGGTTTTCTTAAATGACTTGGCATGTATCACCAGCTTGATTCTTTCCACAATTCTGGTTGCACACTAAATTGGACAAAAACCAAGTCAAATTCAATGGTTATCTTCAGTGTTGACCTTGTGGGGAAATTTCATTTGGTTCTCATCCGGTTGGATTTGCAACCAGAATTAAGGAGAGAATTGAGTTCATGAACCAAGGTACCACTATCTTTCTTTTCTTTCTTTCTTTCTTTCTTTCTTTCTTTCTTTCTTTCTTTCTTTCTTTCTTTCTTTCTTCTCTCTTCTTTCTGTTTCTTTCTTTTGTTATTTTATTTTATTTTATTTTATAAGAGCATTAAGTATGCTCAAATTGAAGATGGTGCTTTCATCCATGTTAATTGTCATTCCATAACAAAGAATCTTAAAATTGTGTAATTCAGAGCACCTTGTAATACCAGAGCTTAAGAATATCATTGAGATCAAACTTGATTTCTTTGTCTTCCTGTATATATACCAAATAATGGCCCTTTAAAAAAAAATGTGCCTACTTAATGCATATATTCTTTTAAAAAGTCTTTGGTAGTTTTGTACTACTGTCATCTGTATACTCAATCATATTTCCTCTTTAAAAAGTCTTATGTAGTTAGCTTGTACTGCTATCTAGACAGTGTTAAAATGAATCAATGAAGTTGACATTGGTTAGGGGTAAGAGATAAGAAAAAAGCTCTATGGTCGGAGAGAAAGAATGAGATAAAGTAACAAGTGTGGATCTATGTAAATGAAGTTTATTATAAGCTAACTAGCTTCACAGAGAAAGAATGATCATTAATATTGTAAAAAGCATAAAATCTTTCACATACTATGCACATTGCAGACATCTGTGCCGACTGAGCTCTACTCTGACCATTAACATCCACCATCCTCAGTATAACTTGCCCTGGTTGGTCCCTGCAACAATTTCTTAGTAATGTTTACATGGATCCCTTTGAGGGCGTATTAAACAACTCTATCAAAGCTGAGAGGCCTCAAATTTGTCATTGCCTCCCATCTCTCAAGTCTACACACATGGCAGCCATACCAAGATGTTTCTGAATTTGCAAAAAAAGAAAAAAAGTTATTGGGTGTCTGAAATGTGTAAAGGAATGCTTTTTAAAAGAAAGGACCCTAGAGTATATCCCATAATCAGAAACCTCCTTTGGAGGTTTTTGATTAAAAATATAAGTGGGCCACTCTGAGCAGAGTATTTCTTCTGAAATTTATTTCAGAGTAATTCTGTTGAAAATCTGAAAGTTTTGATTAAGAGTTTTAATCAAAAATATAGTAGGTTCAACAATTGGTAATTCCTTTGGAAAAAGAATTACTAACATATTCCATTTTACTTCAGCAGAAAATTAAAAAACAAGGACTGAGCTCCCATACTTAGGGATTTGCAGAAGGCAAGGAATTCTACAACAGAGTTTTTTCAATCAGAGGTATAGCCAGAGATTTCCTAAGATTCTAAGGGAGTATGTTGCGAACAGAGATTAGTGGTAAAGCATTCCTCTCACATCACTAGATTTGTTAGCCACCTTAAATTTTCATAAGGATACCTTTTCAATTATCTTTGGTATGTATTTGCTCTGAAATGTGGTCAAATATAGTGTCAAAAGTTCAATAGTTTATTGACAGCCACAAGGTAAATTATGTATTTCATTTGTTTTTCCATAAGTAGAATGGGAAAACATAAAAATGAGAGTTAAGTAACATCCATCTCTAAATGTATTGTTCTATTGGAATGATATGCCTTTCCTTGGGTTAGATTCCAAAGAAGGACACACGGTACTTCTTCAACTTCACTCTCACCCTGTTTTTTGAGAAGGCTAGTTTGGATAATGAATGAGAGAGCATTAGGCTTTAGATTAGATCGACCTAAATATAGTGATACCTTGATTCAAAAATTTAATTCATTTCACGATTCTGGTCACAAACCAAACCAAATTTTCCCTTATGGTTCAATGGAAATAAAGTTAATTCTTTCTGAATCATATGTATTTTTCTAACCCCAAAGATGAGAAATAAAGTACAGCACAACACAGTATAAAGAAAGAGAACACTAGCCTTGCTTGTGGCAGCCTCGGGAGTGACAGGAAGGCGGGTGGGGAGGAGGTGATTATTGGAAGGAAGAGTCCCCTTCCACAGGACATAGGGATATCTCCTTCAGGGATTTTCTCTCTTCTTCGTGATTTAGATGCTAATTCAATTTTAATGAAAAATGTTTCTATCATCACTGGTTTTTTTTTTTTTCCTGCTCTACATAACCCTCCGGAATTGTTCATCAGATTCCATACTCTGCTTATTACAGTTATGTTGGGGTGGTGCTTCTCAAAGAATGGTACTCATTCCATTTTTCCCTAATGGATGTTATCACATCACTGCTAACCTCCTCCCTGTCTTCCTCTTCCTCGGTGGAACGCTCCTCAACAAGCACCTTCTGTGGTTCCCTCTGCAGTGCAGCTGGGTCTTCTTTGTCGTTGGCTCCTCTTTGTGGTCAACAAGCTCCCCTAAGTCTGCACCATCCACGTTCAGACCAGTACTCTTGCCCATGGGTCCATCTCCTCTACCTGTGCATCAGACCCTTCAAAATCATATTTGGTGACACATTCTGGCCACAGTTTCCTCCAGGCTGAGTTTAAGGGGCAGAAGACGACATCTACCCAGGCTTTGTCAAAGAGGTCAGTGCAGTGGAGAACACTGAAATGTTTCTTCTAGAATTCTTTCAAGGGGTCAAGGACGTCTCTTCAGTGACATTAAAAAGCAAGATGAAGAGCGCCTTTTCAGACAGCTTTGTATACACTTGCTGGTCGTGTTTGGTGGGGGAGGAATGTGATCTCTATGAAGTTGCTCAGCGTGCTCACCCACCAGTGCTGGGGGTGTTCCAGGGCACTGTCCATCAGAAGCAGGCACCTTATAAACAGCTGGTTGTCAGGAAGATACTTTACAATGGTGCACATGATACTTCTTATGGTAAGTACACCTCGTGCAGCCGCTCATGAACAGTTACCTGTGACCCAAATTTTACCATTAGGATTCCACAGGACGGGCAGCCCGGTCTTGTTCACATTTTGGTCTGGAAATGGTGCACCAGTAGTGGCTTCATTGTCAGACCAGTGCTTGTGTTTGCACACAACGAAAGGGTCAGTAGTCCTCCACAGCCTTGCAGCTCTTTCTGCTGTATGATACAGATCCTATTCGGCATCTTCTTCCAGAAGAACCCTCTTTCACAGCAGTGAAACTCTGTTGAGCAGTGTATCCTTCTGCCTTCATGAATTCTGGGAATTCTTTCTTGTGGGATTCTGCAGCGACCTTGTCAGAAGTGGAAGCCTCACCATGTCTTGTCACGCTGTGGATGCCACTTCTCTTGTGAAATTTATCAAAGCAACCACAGTGGCTTTAAATTCATCTCTCGTTGCACTTGGTGAAGAGTTTTCTTGCAGGAGATAACTGTGCCATTTCCTAGGTTTTTCACAGATCATAGCTCCACTAATGTTGCCATTCTCAGTTGTTTCTCATTCAGCCATGCTAACAAGGTTTCCCAGCTCTCCCAGCTCTTGTGTCCTCGTCTCGGTTAACACTGTTGCTCCTTTTGCTGCTTCAGCTCCGTTGATGTTATCTTTATCCTTCAAAATAGTCAAGATTGTTGAATGGCTCTCATGTACTCTGAGGCCAGACCAGTCACACGAATCCCACACTCATGCTTTTGTACAATTGCCTCCTTCAATTCACCAGTTATTTTCATCAGAACCTTTTTCTCACTGTTCTTGCTCTGTACTTCATCTTCATTGTTGCTCTGCACCTTCTTGTCACCTTCATTACTGCTCTGCACTTTCTTCTTACCACCGTGCTCGCCCTGCACTTTCTTTGGTGCCATGCTGGATTGAATAATACTGTACAAACAGTACTGTACATACTGCAAAACCAAAAAGCAGTGCTTCACAGCAAGTGTGCATAGGTCTTTCTGCAACCTTGATCTCTACTAGAAGTCGCAGCCATATGTCAAAGCCAGGAAGATGCCCACATTCATTTTCATGCAGGGAGAATGGTTATGGTCATGTTCATCACACGACACAGAATTCATGAGTGGAAACAAAATTTTGCTGAATGCTTCCATTCAATTTCTGCAGTGAGAAGACCAAAGTATGCTTAAGGTTGTGTGAAGAATAAATGGGTAATATGTTACCTACAAGGCAGTGTCTGGTCTGAGCAGCACTTTAATGAAATCTAGTTAACTGCAGAACAATTTTTCTCACATCCAGAAAATCCTTAGGATTTTTTTTTGTTCAGCGGGAAAATTGGACCATTGCAATTTGTTTTGTAAGTTTTTTATAGTGATAACATTTCTATAACATAAAAATCAACCTTTGAAAGGGCAAAATCCTGTGATTTTAAAGCATTTACAGTGTTTTGCAATAATAACCACTAATTTCAAAATGTTTCCATCACTCGAAAAAGGAACCCTCGTAGACATTAAGCCATCAATCCCACTTTCTCCTATCCCTCTCTGTCCTGGAAATAATGTCTGCTTTCTTCTCCTTGCCTGTTATAGACAGTTCATGTAAGTGTAATTACATCACATATGTCCTGTTGTGTCTGGATTATAATCTTACATAGCGTTTCTAAGATTCACCCATGGTATAACATGTATCAGTACTGCATTCCTTTTTACGCCTAGGTAATAGTCCTTTGTGTGCTTACACCTCATTTATTTATTCCTCAGTTTATGAGTATTTAGATTGCCGAGTATCTAGGCTATTGTGAATAATGCTGTTATCAACATTTGTGTACAAGTTTTTATGTGACCTGATGTTTTCAACTGTAATCATTAAGAATGTGTTTCCCAATATTACATGCTGACTGGTAAGGATTATTGTGATTGACTAAAGCAGACACTCAATCAAGTGATGTATTAAATTTGGGTGAATTAAAGCAATTTGAGCCTCTCTTCCTTTTATTTACAGAGTGCATAGTGTAAGTAGATCTTGTCTTATCTTGTATCTATTGTCTTAATCAGTAATTTTAGGTAAAAATCAAGCCAATCACTACTCCACTTTTCTAACAGCTGTATACAACTCTATAACATACCTGCAAACACATGTATGCACGCACTGAGCAGAAGCGCTTTTCTAGTGCAAAATAATAGTCAGCCCTAAACTGACTGCTTAAGGACTGCTTAATGTTGATAACAGCATTATTCACAACAGCCAAAGATACTCGGCAATCTAAATACTCATAAACTGAGGAATAAACAAACGAGGTGTAAGCACACAAAGGACTATTACCTAGGCGTAAAAAGGAATGCAGTACTGATACATGTTCTATATGAAGATTATTCCTTGGGCCCTTTTCTTCTCTTTTCTTTTCCTTTAATCTCTTCAGTCCTAATCTTTTCCATTCTTCTGCATTCACAATGTTTGGCATTCATCATCTTTGAGGGGAAGTTACACAATTAAATCATTGACCAGGGACTTACAGTGTAACAATGGGCTTCTTTTCCCAGAAACAGTTTCACGTTAGAGGAGGCCAAAGACACGAAGGGTGCTTTTTCCCTCACCAGGGCCCTATGTGGATTGGAGTCCCTGCTACCATTCATGCTTCTCCTAAAGGAGCTGACCGCATGCTTTGCTCGCGTGTCCACCAAAATTGTGAGCCTTCAACCATGTTGATTATGCATGATCTGTATTAAGCATGACTGATACTACTCTAAATGTTTTTAAGGTTATTTTCCCTCATAAGTTCACACTCTACAAAGTTAATGAACCTCTACCCACATCCTACTTTTCTCTTTGATACACCTGGGCTCAACTCATGTTAAATAATTTGAAGACGTTAAATCTTAGTTTCTCAGCTCTACTATAATAATAATAATAATAATAATAATAGTGCCAGACCTCCAGAATATTGTATCTAGCAAAGAATTTAGTGCTTTATTAGTGCTCATTACATAGTAAGTTGTATTACTGCTGTTTTTCACAGTGAGAGGAAGCCAGCTGTTGGTAGCATCCTGTGTATCTATGGAAGGCTCGTATGTCTGGTGGAGATTTCCTAGGACACACTCTGCTCTCCTAATCCACAAGCAGCTGCTTTTCTCCCTCCATGACTTTAATTCCAGACTGAGCTGAATTGAACTGAAAGCAAAAATCAAAGCAAGAGTAACTAGAAGACCCATGATGCCGAATCTACATAAAAACATGTTAAAGAAATGAGAAACAACAACAACAAACTAGTTTCAAGAGCCCCATTATGGTTTTAATGCACTGAATTTTAAGGAATCAAAAATCAGTGTTCCAAGTCTGATTCTTACATTTGCTATGTATGAAATTCTGAGTAAGATTTTAAACTCACTGATCTTCTTTTCCATCTTCTTGATGATGAAAACAACAGTATTAGCACTCATTCATGCTCTGGGGTAAACAGGTGATGTTGTCTCTATTGATGATGACTAAAGGAGGTCAACTGTAAGTTACTGGAAATATTTTTATTTTTCTAATGACTGGAGGCCATTACTAGAGAGAAGGGACTCTGAACAGTGTGGATTGTGGAACAGACACCAAAAAACTAACCATACAAAAAAGAGAAACACACTATAATTTGTAAATTCAATTTGAAAATTCAACATTTCACATGAAAAATCATAGCAATGCCCAGAAATCAACCTGTGAATCTGAGTGTAAGGAAGGAGTCCTCCTTCTCATATTTGTGACTGGTCAGTCTAAGACATAAAATTGAATCTTTCATTTTTCCATAGGAAAGTAGACAGATTTTATTTGTAAATTTTCCACTTTCTGCTTTTCACACCACCAAAAAAATCAATAAATAATAAATATGAGAAAATCTCATTAGTTAACAAATGGTAAGAAACATATCTCTTAGAAAAAAATGGTGATTGGAATTATGAAATGAAATTGTGAATCTCTTTTGAGTACTATGGAATGTGGGAGCTTTATAAAATACAAGATGGTATTGTTTTCCTTCAAATGGGTGCCTACATGAGTGGCACTGTTGACAGG
Organism: Dolichotis patagonum; assembly: GCA_004027295.1. Classification (NCBI taxonomy): domain Eukaryota; kingdom Metazoa; phylum Chordata; class Mammalia; order Rodentia; family Caviidae; genus Dolichotis; species Dolichotis patagonum. Next base: position 30,743 of record PVJX010007858.1, on the reverse strand, counting down.
TTTACATTTTATAGCAGAATGTGGATGGCCAGAGAAGAAATAAAACCATCTACAAAATACCTAGGGTTCTTTCCCAATAAGTATATTTTTATATTATAAAGAGTATGAAAGTCACATTATAACAAATTTGGAAAGTAGAGAAAAGAACAGAGAAATCATCTGTAATCATTCCACTCCCAAAATAACTGTTATTAAAATGTTGCTGTATTTCCTTTTACTGAATTTCACTTGATATATTCTCAATTTTCACCAAGAGTTTTTTCAACTAAACATTACATCTAATATTCGTATTTTTTTTGTTAAATTGGAAGTTGTTTCTTGATAAATGTTTGTGGGTTAGGCTTTGGTGGTGGGAGAGAATTGTAACCCCATCCATTTAAATGACTTTGAACTTAATGATGTGTTGCTCTTTAAAACAAATAATAAGGGAAATTTAATTTTTCAGCATCTAGAGTTGTTTGCATTACACTCCAAAACCACTTCTTTTTTCCAACGTTTAATCCCCTGGAGTACTTCAAGGAGCATAACTATGAGAAGCAACATCAAACTGATTTAGTTTTAATGCAGAGAAAGATTCTAGTGCTGTATTTAGATATTTTTGTGAGCAAATAAAAGCTCCAGAGACTTTATAGCTTAGTGAATAAAGGATTGGCCTCCAACCAAACCCAACTAAATGAATTCGGTGGTCTCAGTTGAATTTCCAGCAAGTTTCAGCCTGCATTACAAATCCATCACGCACAATTATGTGCAATTTGGCATAATTTCCAATCCCTGCTTAGGAGAGGCCCTCTGTTTGGGGCTAAAAAGAGACATAAAAACCTTCTTATGCCTAAAGGGAATGGTTCTGTTAGGTCAAGGTTGTATTACATATGGAAAGAGATGGGGTAGTATTATCAAGCACAAAGAATGCTGGAATATCTGGGTACTGGACATCAAATGTGCTTACTTAATATCTTTAGAAATTTCTCACTATTAAGAATTTTCATGCAAACAGAAAATAATAACTCCAATACCAGTAGCCATAAAGATTCTTTCCCAGCTGCAGTTGGTACAAATGAGTTAGCATTTTTTATACATAATTCTAAAACAGAGAAGGATGCAAAATCAGTTTTTCTGAAGGAACTCAAACTTAATGAGGTGCTTAATACATTAAAACAAATATATTATGAATCTCTAGAAATCTTAAATATTTCTAGTATTGCAGTAATGCAGAGTAATTGTTTGACTGAACAAGGGCCAACTCAGGAAATGAAAATTTTAACAATTAACTTTTTATTTCCATATTCCACTCCTCTTACATTTCATAAATTCAAGTTGTATATGTTTTAATTATTTAGAGGGAATTATGCTGAACAGCAAAATGTTCCTTATTTTGTGTTCTGATTCTTGAGTTGGCATTTTGAAGGCAACTCACTGTATATAAATTATAGATTCTTAACATCAAAATCCATAACACAAAATAAAAGTCATCCAGTATCATTCATGGCTAGATCTGGTGAGCAAGTTAAACCTAGCCTGGGAACAGTGCTAGTTGATAAATCAAAATTTCCTTCCCTGAGTGAGCGATGTATTAGCAAGTAAGTTAAACAAAATGTAGAGAATAGATTTTGTTCATAGTTGGCATAACCTGAGATAACCTCTGGTTTTAAAATTAGCAATAATTGAAGCTTAAAAGGACTTAAGATATTTAGGACCTCCTTCTCTTCAGCCAGTATCAATAAAAGTGGTACTGAAAGCAAAGCAACTGATGATGAAACCAAGAATAGCCCAAGGTGGCTGGCTGAGTGAGACTTCTATCTCTTTCTTCAGGCATGTTAGTACCTTTCTGTCTAAATGAGGTGTTAATTGAGGGGCTACATCATTCCACACCTCAGGCATCCTGCCACAAAGAGTTGGCTGCAGCTAATGTGAGTCTTGAGGCATCTCCTAAGTAAACGATCATAAACTCAGTTGTGTAGGCAGCCCAGTTTCTTATTTTTCTAAGTGAACCAACATATACAGGATTTAATCAGGTCTTTGAACAACAGCACAGAAAGACCTTCAGCTTAGAAGTCAGTTGAATATCTAGTGTCACATTGCCTCTTCTAAACGATTTAACCTTAAATTAGATTGCTTAAATTTTGTGTTTTGTTTCATTCATTCTTAAAATAGGAAAAGATAATTCCTCACATTTTTAGTGAGGAATGCCTGTGACCCACTTAGCACAGAACTTGGCCTACAACTTCAGGTTCAGACACTTTTTAAAGTCTTGCTATGATAGTCATGAGGCATCCACGATGTAGTTAATACATGACAAAGTCCTTCTAATCAATGCTGGAGAAGGGAGGATTGGAGCCAGCGATTCCTTTATGTTATTCCCTCAAGCAATACGAGCTGCTTTGGTTCCAGAGCAAATAAGAGAGGAAAATGAAAGAAGGAAGAGATAAAAGAATGAGAAAAGCAAGATAAAGAGAATACAGGGGTGGCCTTTGGGCACCATAGACAGAGACACCAAATTAAGACCACTGGCACTACGGAGAGAAGCATGGTTTCCAGAAATATGATCTAAACACCCTAAATACAGATTACCTAAAGACACTAAAATACTAAGACCACATTCTCTTTTTATTCCTTTTTTCTTTTTATCGGTACCAGGGATCAAACTCACAACGACACTCTTGAAAGGCAGGCACTTATGCTGCTGAGCTAAATCTCCAACCCCTAAGGTCACATTCTCAATTCATGCCTAATCTGAAAATTAAGAGAAATGCTTAGAGGTCATAAATAAGGAGAAAGCACAAACCTAGCAGGGACAGGGTGAGCCGGAGCTGTCTGCTGAGCCCTGATGGCTGAGAGTCTACTAGGACAAGAGGCAAAGCTTTTGAGTCAGAGAATTGCCTGTGGTTAGAATGGGGACCCCACAACCTCCCACCCAAATACAGTGCTCCCGGTGGGGAGTACTTTTCTTTATCTTGACTTTGAGTAGAAAAATTCTCCCTAAGATACCTTTACACAAACACAGGCATTGGGCCCCAAAAAGAAAGTCAGGTGACATTTAGGCTAATGTGGCTCCAATGTCAGGGATGCTTCAGCAGTATAAAGAGTTTCAATTATCTCTGAAACATAGCTTCAATTTTGATGATAAATGATTCTCAGAAAGAAAACTCACTAACTAAACTCACTAAATCTATGTAAGGCCTCATGAGATATAATCAACATAAACAATATACATGTAGACGATCATATAGACGTCAAAGTAGATCATGGAATTATCAGACACAGAGTAGCATGCCCATGCTCTATGACCCAGCTTTCTGTGTTTTGAGATCCATTTCTGGAAATGCATGGATAGTCATAGTCAGCAGTTCTTAATAGTTCTAAACTATAATCAATCTAAGTTTACATCACTAGTAGATCAGAGAAATAAACTAAAGTATACTTATTCAAAGTATTATTTACATTTGATAAAGATTAATAAACTATAGATATATAGATATGCTTATCAAAATGCTTACACATCAAAAACATGAAGGAATATAGGAAATCAAGGAAAACTATTTTCATTAATATTAAGTTCAAAAGCAGCACATAATTTAGGGGCGTGTTCATAAGTAGTAAACTATATGTAGAACAATTGTTGATTGAAACAAAGGTCAGTGGAGTATAAAACTACAGAGTGCAGGAAAAAAAGTGTTGAAGGAGATCATGAGGCAGAATAAAGGCAAATGTTTATTTTCTTTAAAGGATACATCCACATTGCATTCATTCTTTAGATATAGGGTAATTTTATAGAACAAGAAAATAAAATGGGAATTAGAAGAAAATGGTAAGAGAAACAAGAATGTTTAGGTTAGCCTGAGTTAGGAGTTGTAGGGTCTTAAAATAGAAAAGGAAAAGAGTTTGAGAGGAAAATAAAGGGGAGAGATGATATAGGATATTGCTATATATGTTTAATATAATCTCCCTGTGGTGTTTTCTTGAGAGGTAGTAATAATGGTGGGATCTTTTTATTTATCTTTGGATACCAGAGTGAAGTTTCCTTGAATGCAAACAAGCAAGAAACAAGTGATTTTGAATTTGTATGAGTTACGCTGCCTTTCTTTTTTGTGTTTGTTTGCATTTATTTGTGTAAGTTTTTCAGAACAAATAACTCAGCTTCCAGCGTGCTTATGTCCAAAGGCAAAAGTTAGCACCACTCCTCTTCATTTGCCCTTTTCTCTATCTCTATTTTTGTTTCATTTCCTCACTGTCTTGTACACTATCATCTCCATTTATAGATATATTTCAAAATATTACTATGTACTATTTCCTAATTTCTGTAATACACAGGTTTTTGGATTATAATTCATGATGTTTCATAATCAACATGTGTATTGCATATTAATTATGGTGTGATATTCTTTCCTCAGAGGAAAAAAAGAAAAAGAAATCTCATTATTAAAGCAGTACACAGCTTAGGATGCATTAGTGAATAGTGTCTTTTCAGTCACCAAACGTTTAGAGTAGAAAATATGATAATTTTTTGTTTGTTTTGAGATAGGGTCCTGCTATGTAGCCCAGGTTGGCCTTGAACTTGAGGGGATCCTCCTGCCTCAGCCTTCTGAGTACCAGGATTACAGGCATATGCCTCCATGCCTCGCTAATTGAAAATACATTCTCTTTTCTGTCTCTTTCAACTGTAGGTAAACACATTTTATTTTCCTCATTTCACTAGTTGCTGAAATAGTAGTATTTCTTCAAAAAGAATAATTACTTTTTGACTTTTTCCTCTTTGATCCTCTCTTCAACCTACTCAGAAAATCTGTATTTCTGCATTTAGCAAAGTATTCTGCTCAGAGATTTCCACTATTATCCCAATTACCAAAGGTAATAGCCAAACTAATTTATATCTAATAGTAATACAGATAAAAGAACACACATATATACAGATATTTAAAACAAATCTAAGAATCCCCAGAAATGCATGAAATTAAAGAATCTCCATTTATGACAAGATCATAATAATTTTGTTATTGAAATTAAAGTATTTTAGGTGTGTGAATCTCTCAAATGACAGAAATGATTTTTTTCAGAAAGATTCTATAATATAATGCAAAGAACTGAAACTTAGCATGAAAAAATCCTACCTGGTCCTAAACCTTTGTTTTTCAGTTTACTTGTTATGCAACAGAGAAAACTGTCATCTCCAAGTCTGTTTCTTAATCTCTAATAATATTTTATTTTATTTTATTTTTCTTTTGGTATCAGGGCTAGAACTCATGACCTAGCACTTGCCAGGCAGGTACTTATGCCACTGAGCTAAATCCCCAGTCCACTAATAGTATTTAAAAACATGAATAAAAATAACTTAATGAACAGCTACAAGGTACCAGCTACCATTGTTCTAATCACTACATAATAACTCTGTTTTAAAAAAAGTTGTTAGTAAATGTTTATAATATGTATTGAATGTATTCATCATGCAGTATGGTGCAGAAAACCTGTGGCATCTTAATCATTTTACTTCTTCTCCTCCCCTCTCCCATCTCATCTCTCTCCATTCTCAGATCCCCTTTCCATCTCCACAAACTCTATCTCCTTGTTTCCTGTTGTCTTCCTTTTATTTTACTCTTTAAATTATTTATACTTTGTGTTTCTCATGTAAAAAAGTGCAATATTTAACCTTTGTCTGACTTATTTCATTTAGCAATAGTAACTCTTAATCCTCAAAATAACTGTCAGAGGTAGGAGCTAATACTATCTCCATTTTAAGTGGTAGAAACTGAGGCACAAAGAGAATGCATGATGTTCAAAGGACATCCCAGGCACAGAGTTACACATTTAGTGTCAGAGCCAGGTTTTCCACCCAGGAGATGGGGTGTGGGGTAAAGAGGCATGTTGGTGGAAGCTGGGGCCCCTGGCGGGCAGACATTCCTCTGTATGAAGCAGCATTATCTACATATAAGCACGAGGCAGCCCTTCTGAAATGCATCAGAAGCACCCATGCCTTATGATAAGAAGCCTGTGTTAAGGTTTTATAGACACCACATGCCTGTCACCATGCACATGTGTTCCTAGACACTGTGCGCTAGACACAGGAAGACTGGAGGTTGGGGAGGTGCCAAGGGAAGGGCCTCCTGTTCCAGACTGACTGCTGTGGTACAAGAGCGGCCTTGAGTACACGCCTGTAACTCATGGGTGGGAGAACAGACAATGTAGCTCACACTTGTACAAGTGCAATATGTCTGTCAATGTGTCCACATTCCTGCCTCTTAGACTTAGATAGATTCTGTTTCATTGTTTTAGAAGAGAAACTGAGACTCACCAAAGTCCAGGAATCTGCTTAGTATCTCACCACTCAATAGCAGAGGGAGAATTGTCAGCAGAATCACTTGCCTCAAAACCTTTTCTGCACTCTTTATGCTCACAGGCGCCTCACTTTTTACAATGTGTTGTGGTTTTTTTTTTAATTGACAAATCATAATTGTATTGTACCTTCTTGATGAGGCCACGCCCATCATGCTGGATGCTATATGTATTTGGTTCTTTTAAAGATCAGTGTTTAAGCCCTTGCCATGACCATTTCAGTAACGTTCCTCTAGTGCAGATACAATAAAATTATAGGTATCAGTATGGATAGTGCAATATGATATATGTGCTATATATTTTGCCTCTTGATTAACTTTACTTATATTCCAAACAAAAATTCCATTCCAGGGTCATTATTCTTCAGTAAGAAAATACTCTTGCACATGGCAATGAGAACTGAGACAATAATACTATAGGATACTACACAAACTGATTAATTAACTGTAGTTCGTATAGAAGGAGCCTCTGCTAAACTTAAGAATTTTTGCAGGAGAGTTTAGGCTCTTGAATCAGATTATCTTGACTGAACTCTCAATTACCTTTTGTGACTTGTTAGATCTCATGTAATTTAGCCTCACTAAACATTAGTTTCCTCATCTGTAAATAAATACAATTGTATCTATTCATCACAAGATTGCTGTAAGTGGCATAAAGCACTTAGCAGTTGCCTCATATGTGCTAATGGTCCAGTAAATATAGTTGCTCATATCCATTCAGTAACAGTGCTAAACCTTCATTTTATTTTTATTATTATCATTATTATTATTATATATTTAGCAACATTTTCTCTTTTGTGTTTATATATGTGTATTTTTCCACTGATAAAGTGTGTTATAGTGTATCTTTATCCAAAAGAGAGCACAGCTCTTTCACATTCAATCCAGCAATACCAGGAATGAATAGGGAACAGTTTTCTAATCAGCTCCTTGTTATAACTATGGAAGATGAAGTCTATTGCTCCTGCTTTCTTGCAGTAGACAAATGGGGTACAATAATCTCTAATGGAATTAACATATACATTAAAGAAAATGCTTGCATGTAAATATCTAGACAAAACCAGTTTTTAAATGACTATTATAACAAATCAACCAATAACAAGTGCTGGAGCAGCTGTGGGGGAAAAGGAACCTTTCCCCACTGTTGGTGGGAATGTAGACTGGTGCAACCACTATGGAAATCAGTGTGGTGATTTGTTAAAAAGCTAGGACTAGAGGTCCCATTCAACCCAGCTGATTCTCTTCTGGGTATCTTCCCAAAAGAATTAAAAACATGATACCACAGTGATATATGGTGCACCCATGTTTATAGCAGCGCAATTTATAATAGCCAGATCTTGAAAACAACCCAAATACCCTTCAACCAATGAATGGGTTAAAAAAATGCCATTTTTTATATGATGGAATACTACTCAACCATAGAGAAAAACAAACTTGAAGCATTTATAGCTAAATGGATGGACCTTGAGATCATACTCTTAAGTGAAATAAATCAGACACATATGTGTAAATATCGCATTATCTCTCTGATGTGAGAAACTAAAAGTGTAAATAAGAACCAAAATATATAATAGATATTGTGAAATAGAAAGTAATTGTTCAAAAGAAAAGGGGAATGGGGAGGGGGTGGAAGAGAAAAAAAAATGAGAAAACAAAGATAAAATGGAAACAAAGCTTTGTGAATAAGGAAAGGAAGAGAAGTTGAAGAGAGAACAGGAGAATGGGAAAGAAAAAGAGAAACTGAAATATATATATCATGTACAGATACAAATTCCCTGTGATGAATGTGATCATTATGTATATCTAAATTGTATCAATAAACTTAATTTTTAAAAAAGAGATGTCCTAGTGATTGTTATACATTGCTAGTGCTATCCAGAAAGCTATTATTTAAGAGTAGGAGCTTTATGTAGAGTATTTAGTGACCTTCATGTCCAGTTCTTTTTTTAATTGCTATACTATGGTAATGAGCTATCTATAATTTAAAAAATAAATTCTTGCTTTTAGCAATGTGTGACTCCAATAGAACAAGGCCCTTGGTTTTGCAGTTCTCATTCCATTTATGTTCATGTTCTTGACACTTTGTGTTTCGGACCATATATGTGTGTATTCATTATTCTCTCTGACCTTGTTTAAAGATCTTGATATATATTTTCTTTTTGATATAAAGATCAGCATAGCTCTCATGCATTCCATTATTAGAATAATACTTTATGATTATACACCAAATGTCTGTCTCCTGCAGTTGGTATTTTAACAAGGGTGGAGTACATCTGAAACTTATATCATGTTACCAACTGCATACACTGCCAAACCTTAAAAACACACTAAGCTCAAGAAGGAGGTTTCATCTTTATAGTGGAATCTGGTATTATCTGAGTTGTTACTTTTAGGTTTACTGGGCATTTTTATTTGCTTTATAAATATATGTTTGCTGAAGCATAATAATTTTATTATTGTGATAGGTTTATGTAATTCTTTGAATATGTATTGTTAAACACAAAAGGATAATAAAGTTATATTAAACAAAGCTTTAGAATCATGAGATACATGCCACCATAAAATTTATCAACTTTTTTTTATGATGTCCTGAATTTTGGAAAATGTATTTCACAATCACAAATAAATGTGGGTATTAGGGTTGAGGAGGCAAAGCTTACTGTAGTTGAGAATCTCTCTCTGGAGCCAGATGTGGTTTTGATGAAACCCAGAACTTGTAGGGTAGATACGTTTTATAAATAAATCTAAGTTTCTTCCCCACAAGGGCTCTGGGCTTGGCTCTGGTATTAGCTTTTTGAGTACCCATGACTCACTCTCACCATTAACCACACAACTAGGATGAACCTCCAGGTAATCTAAGAGAGGCAAAATTATCTATCCATCCCTGACAGTAGGAACTTCTAATTGAAACAAGAATAGACTTGTACAGCCAAGCAACTTGAGAGTAGAAGGAAACCCTTTAGCTGTCCTTCCCTGATAGCTCATTTTAAAATTTAGGAGTTTAAAGACTTGTCTGCCATTCCATGCTTAAAAGGGAATGTGTCATGAAATAACCTGGAAATTGACTTAGAAATGGCAGCGCTCAGGCCTAGATAAGACCAGAAAGAAAATCACTGATGTCCTCATTAAGGTTTGAAGCAGGAAATAAGGATAGTCATGGGGCTGAATACTAATGAATGACCGGAAGGATAAACAGCATGCCAGAACTAGCGTTCTTCTGCAATAAGAATACTGCTCATGGTAACAGCTCTTTACAGTTTGCAAAGACCTTTAAAGGCAATATCTCATTTGCTTGCCATAATCACCATATAAGAAGAGCAGAAGTCAGCTGCATTTTTCAGATGAGAAAAATACTGAGAGAGAACGAGGGGATGTAAACTAGCTCAAGATCTTAATAATGGACCTGAACCGAGTGCTCCAGACCAGTAGTCCAGGACCCTACCATTACCACATAACCAAATCTCAAATTTTATAAGTCTTATTTTCCTATATTTAATGTGCATTCACCAGTACTATAAAAACACATCATGCCTACACTCTGTCATCAAGGTCTCTGGGGTTTGCTCTTAATTGAAGGCTTATTGCAACCTATTGTAGATACAATACAGTATTGAAGGGTTTGGTTACATGTGGGTTTGTCTAAAATATATATTTTCTGTATCCATAATCACTTCCTCATTCCAGATTGAAATATGGGACAAATCATAATACAACTATAAGCATCATAAAAGTAACACTAAAATGGAAGCTACTCATTTCTTCACAGTGCTTGGGCTGGATACACATCATAAGTAAGATAATGTCTTGTGGATATGACAATTTAAAATGTCACTTGGAGCTAGTAGTCATAGAATCCTTTATCTTCTGAAAGTTGCTGCTATAATTTCTAAAATTATAGAATTAAATCAGATTATTTCTAGATTTCCTTCCCAAGCTTTTCTAGGATTGAGTTCCTTTCAGTTAAGCTTCCAAACCCCAGGATTGTGATCATTAATTTTTATGTCACAAATGACCTCATGTTTCCATTGCTGGGTTGTTTGTTTGTTTGTCTGGTTTTGAAGATTTAATTTTAGACTAAGCACCACCAAGTGTTTTCCATTTGTCTTAGGAATTATCAGAATTCAACCTACTAACAAGCATGCAAAAAATAATGTAGCATCACTTTAGAAAATTATTTAATGTTACTCCTAAGCTCCCATGCTCTGAAGGACATTTTACGGAAGATCATATACTTGCTCTGCAGTATTCCTGTCATCTTTCAGTTTATAGAAGTCCTTTCCGATGTCTTTTTTCTTTTTCTTTTTCTCTCCAAGATGGTTTCTGGTTTTAGGATGGTTTCATTCTGCCTTTGAGGTTAACCAAGGGATCAGACATGCACAAGGCACTTCTCAGACTCCCACTGTCCTTTATGGTAATGGTACGTCCCACTTTGTGCTTTGGTACTGCCAACAGGAACTCTCCTGGAACGAAGGGAAATTTTGAGATCTAAATTCGGTACTCTGCTAATGCTCTCAGCCTAAAAAGATCACACCAGTAATCTTACTGAGGTGCGAACACCCCAGGCTAGTGCAAGGGAACACTATGACACAGTTCTCTTCTACAATCGCAAGTTATAAATTAGCAAAACCCTGCTTCTTTGGTCTTTCCTGCTGCCCATGATGTCCTCCCTCAAAATTACTACCAAAATGCTAGGAATATAAGTTTGTGGGGAGGCCCTGACACACATCTCCCGCCTGTACCCCTGCCTGTCTCCCAAGCTCACTATGGTTTCTAGGTCCTAAAAGGGAATGCTACCATCCAACCTGTGTTGCACAGTTATCAATGACTAAGAAATGGGCTAAGACAGTTACGGTAAAGCATTAAAAGCCCAGCGATACAAAAAGCCCACAGTAGCACTTGTGCCATAGGTTTGCCACTGCTGGTCTAGAACTTTTCCATTTGGGGCTCTTTCTGCTGCGTTTTGGAATTTTACATTCCTCCTCTGACATGAGATTTTTGTAAATCCTTCTCAGCCTTGACATCACCATGAAACTGTAAAAATCATAGATGTCCTGTCCATCTAAGGAGATTCTGACTTAATTGGATTTTAATATAGCTAGAGCCAGGGATTTAAAAACTCTCCAATGAATCTAATGTATATCCCAAATTCAGAACCACTGCTCTTTGGTAATTGCCTTCTCCTCTTTGGAGTAGTGTTTACCCTCATTCTGCCTTAAAGCTCTTATTGAAAGATGTGGTTCTGGAAGAGAGATGTTAGTTTATTGATAAGGGAACATTAGTTTACAAATTTTTAAAACTATAATTCATATTTCACATATGTAACACTGTTTTATTCCAAGGAAAATATTTTACAAATAAATAAAGTTAAAATCAGCTTAGTCTTTCTGAATGACTCAGTAACGTGAGTAAGAAATTCTGGTGTGGTATTGTACAGTAGGGTGACTATAGATGACAGTCATGTGCGATATAACTCAAAAGTTAAAAGGATTTTTAAAATATTTTCACCATTAAGAAATGATACGTGTTTGAAGAGGTAGCTATGTTTACCTTGGCTTAAACATTTCAAAATGTGCATACACACTGAAACATCATACTGTACTCCATTGATACGTAAAATATTTGGTTTTATACATCAGTTTAAAATGACAGCACAAAGGATTCTCACAGTGGAAGAAGCTTTATCAAAAAGCAAAGCAAAAATAAAAAGAACTCAAAGGAAATATCCCTGTCTATTCATTAGATAGAGTTGAAGAGGAAAATATTAGCAACCATCTAGAAACCACCTTTTGCCACTTTCCCAGCACTTTTTCCAAAGCTTGATATTCAACTACTGGGGAATTACCCTGCTTGGAGGAATGATGCTGACTGGTAGTGTTAGTGACCTCTGGGGGAGTGTTTGGATTTTCTGGATCCTCAATTCAGCTATTAAAGTAAAGAAGTCAGCCTGGGCATCAGGCTACCACCATCTAGACAAGACTGAGGCTACCGTAGTATGTGCTCACCTTGCAACAGGAACTGAGATTTCTCATTTCGTGCCTCCACCGTGCACCCAGTGTGGCAACTTTCTATCGCAATAGCCCTCCCTGTTTCATTTCTCCATTACAGTAGAGGGAAGAGGCATTCCTTAATTCTCACTGGATTATTACCTAAATCAGTTATTTGTAGTAACTGATAATAGTGGGCTAATCGCTACTAGTTTTATTGCTTTACCTTAGTTGAAGAGACAAAAGTGTTGTATCAGTTTAAGACTAATTTGTGTTGTTAAATACAGGTTTATTTCAAATACATTATCAACTAGAATGTACTAACTATACAACATATAAAGTATGACTCTTACTTTCTCTTCTCTAGGAAAAACATTCTTTTAAAACTTCCTATGCATGCCAAGCATGATGGTGCATGCCTGAAACGGGAGGCTGAGGCAGGAGAATCACTGGGAGTTCAATGCCAGCCTGAGCTATGATGTGAGTTCAAGGTCAGCCTGAACTGCATAGGGAAAACTTGTCTCAAAAAGACCAAATAAAAACCAAAAAATAAAATCTTTTTTATTCAGGTAGTGATAAATAATTTTTTCCCAAAAAGAAATGATCAAATACAGAACTTTAAGAAACTTCTTATAAACCTTTGAGTTTATAAGAATCAATTTATTCAAAAAATATGTATCAAAATATGGTATTCTAATAGGAAATAAATGAACACAAGATTGGAAGAAAATAGTAAGACTTAAAAAAAAGTCACTAGGAGAGTGGGTGAGGGGGACAAGGGGTGGAGTGAAGAATAGATCCTGAAAGTAGTAAATGAGGAAAAGGGGCTCAACTTGAGAGACCCTGAAGAGGACCACACAGAATTGCAAACAGGTGTCACCTTTAGCACAGTAAGTTGATGTAAGTGAAATAAAAAGCATAATGCTGAAGTATACTGACAGAATCAATAAGGCCTTTACTATTTGTTGGCCATATGTCATCTGTGTTTGAAAGTATGTTTATTAACATTTTTTGATACTGGGAATCGAACTCAGGACCTCGCATTTGTCAGGTAGGTGCTATGCCCCTGAGCTATAACCCTGGCCCTGCTTATGAACGTTTATTTTATACATGTGGCTTGTCAAACATTACCATGGAAATTTCACTTTCATCCAGGGCTGTAGCAATGATTTTGTGAATTCTTATATGAAACCTTTTCAATTTCCTTCAGTTTTCTAACTAAAAACAGACCAAGAAGAAGTACAGACAGTGATTAAGACCGTAGCTCAGAAACTGGACTTTATGGTTCAGCTCTCTTAGATCACTGACTAGCTGAATGAGCTTGAGCAAGTTGTTTCACTTCTCTGAATTTCCAATCTGTAAAATGGGGATAATTATAACTGCATCCATTTCTTAAGGTTGCTGTGAGGACAACATGAGTCACAGCATGCCAGGCCCTAGGCACAGTGCCTAGCCCTGCTAGCCACTCTGTACATATCGATTTTTATTTTAGAAAGTCTTTCTGCTAGTGGAATTACTATTTCCATCTAGATTATGAGATTTCCATTTTATTAAAGACAAGCTTTGTAAAGCCTTTGTTTTGCATTCATTTAATGCAAAATGAGCACTAGAGTTTCTCAGTATGGAAATACACCATGTAGTACTCTGCTTGAGTTGTGCATGATTATCATTCAGAAATATAACTGGAAAGGCCTGGTGTACTTGGGCACCTTGGTCAAAGATTCACTGTTTCTGTCAGATGAGGTGGATAAGTAGATTCTGAGTACCTCCCATGCTGCAGGGCCCCTCCTAGTGTGTTGGCACTCAGGTCCCAAGGAACCCTCTAAGCAATTAAAGTACAACTGTTCTCTCTGGGAGAGAGCACTGTTTTCTTTTGTTTCTCTTTTGAGTTAAACCAGTGGTGAGAAAAGTCAAGAAAGATTACTTGTGTTCATTTTATCTCATGCTTCTACAATGTCTGTGTAGAGTCACTAAATTAAAAAAGGAAACTTATTCTTAGAAGTTCTGCCTCTGACCAAGGAAAAGAGTCTTTTAGCAAATTAAAATATAAGGACTGTTATTTGAGTACCAAAGGAAATGGTGTATGTGAACCTCGGCTATCTCACAGATAGTAAACACTCAATAAATGGTAGCGATTTTGAACCATTTTTCAAAAAATTAATGAGAGTGAGCTAGTGGCAACCCTGAATAAAGGAATCTTTCAAGAATTCTTGAAGTATAGCCAGAGAAAAGGGAGTTATTTAAGTTTTACTCAATTGTTTTGCTTTAATGATAAAGATGGGAGACATCAATATAGCATAACTTTATGGAATCCACATTTCACACCAAGTGTGAGTGTGTGTGTATGTGTGTGTGTGTGTGTGTGTGTGTGTGAGGGTGACATTAAAAGAAGCATATCCAAACAGGAAAAATATGTTCTTACTGATATTTTCCACATGATACTTTAGTCGATCTAAATTATTCCCCTGGCAATATCCCATTTCTCACACCCTATCTTCTTCAGAACAAAAGTCCCTCCTCCTTTCCTGTCTCTCCTTCCCAAATTAAAGTTTTCCTCCCTCTGTTTCCTCCTTCTGACTCTCCCTACCTCCACCTTAGTGCTTTATTTTACACATTTATTTTTCCAAGTTTTATTTTTCCAAGTTTTATTTTAGTTTTAATTAATGCATAATAGTTTTCTAAACTTGTGGGGTGCAATGAGATATTCTGATCACACATGCATATGGCATAATGATCCACCCTTGGAATACTAGCACGTCTATACCCTTAACCAGTTATCATTTCTTTGTAGTAAAACATTCAAAACCTCCTCCTTTAGCTATTTTGAAATGTATAATTCTATTTTTCCTTTAGTCTTTGTTTTCTTCTTTTCTAACTAGTCCCATATCCCTAAAATTATTCTACCACAAAGACAGAGTTACAGGTAAAAAACCAAACAAACAGACAAAGAAACACTGATGGAGCAAGATCCTTACAAGTGGTGGAATTGAATTCAGGTGAAATAACTC
This sequence comes from Dolichotis patagonum, assembly GCA_004027295.1. NCBI lineage: Eukaryota > Metazoa > Chordata > Mammalia > Rodentia > Caviidae > Dolichotis > Dolichotis patagonum. The sequence continues at coordinate 15,428 of PVJX010007858.1, read as the reverse complement.
ATTTTGGAAAAGTAGATACTTGATCATCTAAGATTCAAAAGAAGCAAAAAGTAAGTTTTTAAAAATGCTTCTGAAGGAATCAGGAATTGGAGCTTCTGATCAATGCATCTAGGGATAGGTGTGTGTGTGTGTGTGTGTGTGTGTGTGTGTGTTTCTGTAAAGAAAGGGGCACTGTATTCTTACAGGAGTAAGGAATGTCATCACTCATGCAGAAGGCTTGATAATGTTAAACAAAAAGTATAGGAGGTCACTGGACTAAGCTTTTGCAGTAGGACCAACAGACGCTGTGAAAATAAAATTGAGTCACTCATATATAAATGCCGTATAAGCAAATTAAAACTATAAGAAAGCTAATAGACCCAAAAAAACAACCAATTTTTCTTGAAAATGTGAGATTCCAGTCTATCTGCATCAGTATAATAAACAAGCCTCATTCAATACTTACAAAAAGTAACGAAGTAACCCGACAAAAATCAATTATCTAAACAACCCACTGCAGTATGATAGGCCTGGGGTGTTTTCATTCTGTTTTTTAAAATGGAGGCTGCTCCCATGCATAAATTTTAAATAAATGCCAATTAGGTCTATAACTAAATTTTTTGTAATCCTGTATTTTGACAATTTGGGTGAGTTGCAGGACAGAATCGCATGTGTAATGGAGGAAAAGAAAGCTACAGGCACTGCCAAAAGATTTTCAGGTGATTTGGAAAGCCCAGGAACAGAGGGAAATTGATTTTACAGGGATAAGAGGATAAGAAAATAGAAAAATGATGAATATAGTTTGAAGGCCAGAAAAGACATAAACTATGTCATGGAACAATAAAGAAAATGCACAAATACGACACGGAGGTGTAAATGTGAGTGAGGAAATTAGGAAATGAGTAGCATTTCCCATTTTTGCATTCTTGGGTCATTTCCTTTGCCCCCTCGTCCCATCAGGGCTTAAGGGCTTTCGTTAAAGGTTCCTTTCCTGTTTTCCTATTGCATGGGTACAAAGAAACAAAGGTCATACTGAATGGTACAGATGAATTTAGGGAGTACTCAGCAGCTGTTCAGAAACACAAATCATTCTCCTACTTTCTTATTTTTCTTATTCTTTCTGTTATTCCTGTCTTCTTTCCCTTCTGTATTATTTTTTCATCTACCTTAATGGTATTAAGATCCCTCACTATTTATTTCTACAACTGTTCCTTCAGTTATTCATTTCCTAAGATTTCTTTTTAACTTAAATTTGCTGTGCAATAATTTGGAAAGAAGAATATAGGGTAAGCCAAATTATGAAAAACAGAAAATTAGAAGAAATTGATTAACTCATTAATTGGAAATTTTGTAGTGAATGGGCAATTAATAAAACAGAAGTGGGAACATAACAAATGGTGAAAACAAAACAAGTAAAACACATTCAAAACAAAACAAATAAAAGAATTAAAGATACTAAGTTGATAAGGTAATGATAAAATTAGGGGGAATGTGTTCATTAAATGGTTATTATATAGCAATTTTGGGTTTTATATTCACTCTCTTCCCCCACCAATAAGCCTAGTGGTTATTTAAGTTATAAATAATTTTTACTTGTTGATTTTACTTTTCTGGTCATTCCATTTGGGAAAAGAACATAAAACACCACTACCTACACATGAGGCAAAGAGCAGTTTAATGAAAAATGTGGGGAGGGGAGAAAGTGCACATTTTCATGAGTAAACCTCCAAATGACTCAGTCCATCTAGAGAGTTCACATTTTATATATTAGAGCGTCAGGGTCTTTTTAAAAAGAGTTCTCATGTTTTTCTCATTAAGGTTGAATTCACCTCCATGTCTCTCCATCCTACTTTCCTTGTTATAACCATCCTGCAGGTGAATACAAGCCACAGATGAATGTAGCATATACTGTGGCAAAGTGCAGGGAGAGGAATTGATCTTTTGCACCAAGGAGAACACTTTATCTAAAGCAGCAGAGGCATCTCATGGGGTTGCACTTAAAGGGAAGCCCTTCTGGACAGCATGTGGCATTTCTGGTCTGTCTTCTTTATCCCATACAGTATGCTAATATATGAGCACATACAAGACTTTATTTGGTTTTCTCTCTACTATGCAGTTCTCCTTGCTGAAATCATGCAAGAGGAATGTGCTTGAGTGGGTGGAAATAGCATGGGGAGAAATGATAATGTTCGTATGTGACCTCAGACCACACCCCAACCCGTGGCAAATTAGACTTTCTTCATTATAAGTGGTCTTTATATTTGAAAATGACAGGGAATTTAAGCTAATCAGTAGATTACTTGATTGTTCCATTCATCTTTTCCCTCAAGTTTAATTTTGTTCCTGCTGTGAAAAATTAATAGCTGTTTATGACTTTTTAAGGGATAATGATAATATCAATAACAGTTACCACTTAGTAAGTGCCTACTTTTGTGCCAGGTATTATTTGGATATTTAATCTTTTATTTTCTGAACAACTCTTTTAGACAGATATTACTAATCCTGTTCTATAAATTATAAACTGAGATTTGGAAAGGCCAGGATTTTGCCCGAGGTCACATGTCTATTTAGAGTTCAGACTGACAATGCCAGGTCATTCTGATGGCTTCTTCATGCTGTCTCTCAATGTGATGTCATTCCACATTGCTGGGAGATTTGAAGAGGTCAGAATAGAAAGCTTTCACCTGGAGAAGAGAGATTTCCCTTATTCACAGAGCAACAGAAGTCCCCAGTAATGAAATATGTTCAAAATCTGGTATTTACATATGATAGATCGACATGATGTCATTGGTTTTGGAAAAAAAGAGAAAGAACACTAAGCCTATTTCAAATAGTAGATATTATACAATAGAGTATTAGACATAAAGAAAAATGAAAGCCTTTCATTTGTAGGAAAATGAGTGGAACTTCAGGATGCCAAATCAAGAAAATAAGCCAGACTGAAAGAGGAGTTTTGCATATTTCTTCTCATATGGAAGCAAACACACAAAAAAGCAAACAATGACAAAACCAAAAGGAAAGGGAACTACAAGGGGGGGACAGAGGAGGTGAAAACAAAGGGGAAGGTGGACATAATCAAGACACATTATATGTGTGTATAAATGCCACAGTGAAACCTATTAATTCAATTAGCATGTGTTCATAAATACAATATTTCTTAAATACTGTATATTGCTAAATGTTTATTTGGAACAGAGGAAGAACAACTGGGGTTTGATTCTCTTAACACTCTTCTGGAAAAGTATTTCACCATAATCAGTAAGGATCATTTTAAAGACAGCCAAAGGATTAAAGAAAAAAAATCAATGTTTGCACCTTTTACTTACAGTGTAGTGGTTTAGATATTTCCTTTTTCCATTCCATACCCTATAAAATACTGTTTCTAGACAGCTCAATGAAATATTTTTTCTATACTACATCTTGGCTGTTTCCTGAGGGCTTCTGCTTTTCCAAGGATTCTTGGCATACAAGGACAATAAACTACACCCTCGTGATGATTATGCAGATTCCCAACCTTCTGCTGGAAAGTTCTGACAGGTGGAAGGAAGCTTGTTCTTCCGTACAAAGCATTGTGGACGGTGAGGAACTTTTAAGCCTAAACACTCAACACGATTAGGGTTGTGCTTTCTAGGCTGGCAAATACAGAAGGGTCACGCAAGTTCAAAGACACATAGTCTCTAAGATGATAAAGAGTAGTTCCCATTGTGAACTCTGCAAATGTCCGTATTACTAGAGCACACTACCACATCCCACAGTCTTACCACACGGGGCTCTCGAATTCAAAATTGTTCGGAAATTTTAATTTTGCCAGAATACCAGCAGGAGAGGTGATTCCAAAATACAAGTCTAAATTTAGCAACTTGCTCGTTCAACTGTGGTAAGATGACTTTTTTTTTTAATAGCAAGAGCTGCTTTCAGTCGGTGATAGTGGAGGAATGTTTGTTTTGGAGGACATTTACAGGCACGTGGAATGTCACAGTAGACCAAAGAAACAAATGTCAGTGTCTCCAAAGAAACAAAGGAGCCATAAAATCTAGAGCCTGTTTAGGGATACGTTAATGGCAGGAAGGAGACCCGGACTTCAGGATATGTTCTAAATATGTGTGAGACTCGTGTAGAAACAACATCACAGTATACTTCTTGTGGTTTCCTTGAAATTATGTCAGCCTTATGGTGCAATGGTGAACAGAAACTCTGAAAAAACACCCAGGATTTGGAGGTGGATTTATTTTACATCGGCAGGCACTCATTGGGATCACTCCCAAAACATCAGGCTCTGATCTCTGGTGGTCTAGGGTTTATATGGGGTAAGCAGGCAGGAAGTACGGAGGCAGAATGGCTTGTCAACTGGGGATTGGTTAATACGATGTACATCACAGTGACCAGCTATGCAGCCAGTGACCAGCCATTTCTAAGAGACAGAGGTAACTAAAACTGGAAGAGGGACTATTACCTGGGCAACCAAGAAACAAGGAAACTGAGTTCTGTTACAATGGAATATTTCATGTAAAAATTTTGCCACTAACAAAGTTCTAAGGCATGATAAACAGTGCTCATTATAACACAGCTCTGCAAGCCTTGTCCTCTTGCTGGGATTTCCAAAAGGGTGACAGATGCCACAATGAAGGATGTTAAACACACAGGCAGAACACATGAACAATGCAATAGGAATGCACCAAGACAGAATGTTAAGAAATAGAACGTAGCTGAGGCTGAAATATGAGTAACTCTTGACTTCTCTCTTTAGACATTTCTTCAAATGAGGTACATACAGTATTGTCTTTTGGAGGAATTAATTAAATGCACTGAGGTTAACTTTCCCGATCTTAACTATAAGATTGTAGAGTTTTGCATGTGTTGAAGGTAGAGAAATACTAAGTTTAAAAATTTAGGTTACAAATGTAGTAGAATGTTTTAAAATATTAAAAATACTGCTATTTTCCTGTACTTCTTATATCCATTGTCTTTCCCTGATGCTTAAGGATGCTTGCTGTGGATACTGCTTTTAGCTATGAAAAAGTTGGTAAGGAAAAGGCACAGATACTCTAAAACAGTGGTGGTGAATCTCTGGCATATACACTGCAGCAGGCTGTTTGTATCATTAAAAGCTCTAAAAGATTCACCATCAATGCCCTAGAATGAAGACTTTTTTCTTTGAATACATTATTAAAGCCTTGAAATTCCAAAATTCTGACTTTGAGAGTGTAGGCTCAAGATAGGTTTACTTCCTTTGTCTCCTGTGACCTGATGCGTGTACTTGCCATCAAAGAACTATGCTGGTGTCTGTGTTCTCCTGGTCAAATCCAGCAGCATTGTTTGTCCCTGTGTTCCCTTTCCTTCACATTTCTTCTCTATCCATCACTCTTAGCCACTTCATTGCTTTTAAAATGTTCTCATCTGCATGTGGTGTTTACTTGATTCTACTTACAAGTCACCTGAACTATATCATTCTTTCCTTATCTTTCCATCTCCCTTTTCTTTTTCCTACGTGCCTTGTAAATGTCCTCCAGAGAACCTTTCTTTGTAATCTTCTAAATTTACACTTCAGGCTTTATCTCTCAAACATTTTTTCCCACTCCTAAGAAATGTTCACTGGACTTTTACAGAGCCAAAGTCCCTGAAGATAGACCATCAATAGGGCTCTGGCTTCCCAGAGCATACAATCAAAGGGGAACAGACTATAGGCACATTTGAATGGGCATGGACATTTAATGATGGAGAATTTAGGCCATTTTTCTCTTTTATCCAACATAGAAAACATGAGCCACCAACTTTTCACCTAATCCTTCCTCAGAATTAACCTTTTTCCTGCATTTCTTGAACATTTCCCTGCTCCTCTGGTTTTATCATTTATCCAGACCCCCATGTTAACCTCCAAGGTCTAGTGTTGCCAATCCAGACATCAACTGAAGGCAGGAATGGTGCTATTCATTCTATCTTTAAATGAGTGAAGTGTCTGCAAGGAAATTACTGAGGAATTTACTTCTTAATCAGCTTAAAAGCTTTTGTCTTTTATCTTGTTCCTTGAAATTACTTTGAGTAATACATTACAGTGAAATTTTACCAAAACATGCTGCATATTTATTTATCTTTAATTTGAAGATGTAATAATGTAGAACCATATGAAATAATGTAGAATAATACGAGAATTTATCCCTTTCTTTTACAATACCTTTTCTATACACAAGTCCCAAAAGCTTTTCATTTTAATGATACAATGAATATTAAGTTTGCATTTCAACAATGAAAAGAATAATTATCCACCTTTAAATTTGTACCCCTGTTTTTAAAAAGCACAAAATTAACTTTAAAACCTTGATATATGATGAATTGTGGTTTTCCCCCACTTGAGTAGTATTTAGCTGACATTTCACTCTATGCTTGTCACATTTATAGTCCCCAACTAGCAACACATGGTTCAGGAAAGGAGTTATAGGCAGCTAGTGGCAGAATTTGTCTTAAATGATATGAGAATGTTAGTTATTCACTCTTATTTCTCACATAGTTTTCCCCCACCTGCACCCTCCTATTATGATAATAACTTTATGACAGCATATAAATGCCAGTGCAAAGAATGTATAAGGAAACATGCATCAAAAAAACCATTAACATGCAGTAGTTGTTACTAACTATTCTACTTTTAAAATACAGAAAATATTATTTTAGCTCTCTTTTCTTCTTTGTTATAGCAGTATTGTTTTTATAGGATTCATTTGCTAACACAGTCAATTGATAAGTAGCTGAAAAATATTTGAAGAGTTGAAAATACACTCTTGGTCCTTGGAAAATTAATCTAGTTCTACCATTTCAAGATAAAGGTAGGAAAAGGACAAATTGCTGAGTACTGAGCCTTTGATTTGCTGTGGTTCAGCCTCTAGCCCATTAACTTGCTAATTATGATGGATAGTGGTGGGATAATCAGGAAATATAGCACATTAAAGGTACTGGAACATTAGGGCTGAGAATTGTTTCTCTGCTCCAAGATGACAGTGTTCCTGCCAACACATTTGCTATCAGATTCCTTTATGAAAAAATTTAAAACATTTCTTTCCTACCAAGAATCTTGAGAAATTATTTAATTAATAAGCATTTTTTATGCTTAATATGCTATAATGTTCACCTGGCACTTTCCATCATTTTGCCTACCAGTATCTAAAGTTGCTTTTATACCTTCTATCTGTATGAATAATCTGATCAGTTTCTTTACTTGTAAGGGTAATGGTTTTACTTTAAACTATGGTGTACTCTGCATGTAGTCACTGTTTGTCTTTTTATATTTCAATTTTAGTATTTAGGATCCTTTAGACTGGCTCCACCAGATTTCTGTCAAACTGTATTTTTGTGATTTGTGCATTGTGATCATCAATCCATTAATTTTGATATGTAAGCTTCATTGAATTAATAAATACATGGCAGATTAGTGGAGTATGGCTCCAGGCATGTCTAGATAGGTCATGGACTTGTGGCCTTGAGCACTACATCTGGCCCCTCACCCCTCAGGGCTCATTAAGTCCCCCCAAACTGTGAGCTAGAGTAAATCTCTCCTTTAAGTGGTGTGTGATGGGTATTGTATCCACCAAAGGAAGGGTTTACTGGTATGCCCATATTGACATGTGTATCTATTCTGTTTATTTCCATTCATTATAGTATAATATTCTAAGGTGTAAATATATATTTAATGATTTATCTATTCTTATGTGATAACATTTGGGTTGGTTCCAGTACTCTGCTGTTATATTCACTGCAAATGAAGTTTTAAAATTCTCACATGTATTTTTTAATCCTTCTATTCTTAATTTGGATTTCTCTACAGTCATCGTTTATGTGCTAGTGATTCTTTAGAACTTCTTTGAGTTATATTTCAGGGCTATTTTTTGGTAACTCTTCAATGTATGTTTGAGAAATCTGTTCAGAGACTGGAAGTTGAGTGCTGGGCTATGAACTGATTGTTCACATTTTCTCTGTCCTAATTTTTATTTGTTTTTCCTTTTAAAAATTCCCTTCTTGTAATTCTGATTTGCTCGTGTATTTTGAGGATGCGTATTAATGTACATACACATTCAGAAATGCTCTATCCTGCTGATGAAGAATTTGTGCCATTTTCATATGCAGTTTTCTTCCTTGTGAATATTGTTTATATGTAACATAACTGGGTTTTTCTATTTCAACCCTTCTATGTCCTTGAGTTATAAACCTTGTTTAATAAATGCATTATCAAGATTTTGTTATTGGTATCTAACCTCACAATCTCTAGTTAATAAACACATTTCATCTAGTTAATAAATAAATTTAGTCTGATTATTGTCATGTTAGCTAAATTGCAGCTAATTTGCAGCTATTTATACACTTGTAATTTTTGCTTTATATATAGTAGACTTCTTTATTACTTTTTATTTTTTTTCCTTCTTTTCCAGTCTTTTTCTTTCTGCATTTTTATTTATTCTCTTTTTCTTTCTCTCTACTATCTTGGAAGTTAAATATATCATTATGGTTTCTTGTCAAATAATATTAAATTTTAACAATTTTGACTGGGCTACAATTCCAGCACTTGGGAGGCTGAGCTGGGAAGATCATTGTGAATTTGAGGCCAGCCTGGGCTATACATTGAGTGCAGGGCCAGCCTGGACTACATAGAACCTATTTTTAAAAAAACCTGAAAAAATATTTCAATAATTGTATATGGCTTTACTTAATTTAAAATTAATCAATATCTCTGCTCTTTGTCAAACAATACAAAGGCTTACTGCCTTCTTTGTATTTTAGTCACTGCCTTTTCTACTTCTTTCAAAAAAAAGCAGAAGAGTTTAAATTCATTTTCTGAATTAGAAAATACAAAAGTTTGTTAGGGTTATATATAGACCATATCAATAAAATACTCCAAGAACTTATTTCTATGCATCTTGTAGAAGATGCAAGCCAGTTAATATACATAACCCAATTTCAGTCCTCACCGGTTCAAAAATTGATAATGACTATCAGGTACACTTCCAAAATTGTGCCGAGTGCCCTGAGTTATGTGCGGAGCTGCCCACCCACTCTCCCTTCCATCCTATCAGCGTGCCTAATCTACGTTCCTATTGTTGGCGTTGTTTCGGTCAGCCAATTGCAGTGTGAGTCTTCTTAGGAATTAAACTCCTTTTTTAAAAAATGGTTCAGCCTGCATCACAGATTTTAAGGGTGGAGAGTTCACATGCATTGTGAACATAGTGAAACATAGGAAGGCCACAGATTAAAAAAAAGTATCAGTTTTCCTATTTTCCTCATCAATATATTAATTTATAAACACAGGAGTTAATTCGTAGTGGGTACCTTACATATAAAGATGGATAACCCTCACATTATTATTAGACTAAAAAATAAATGCCATAGAGTAGAGTGGAAAACAAATTTGACTCTAGATTTCCTAGCAGCTACTGCAAATAGAAGGTGGGTTAAGAAAACAGAAAGTCACATGATTTGTAGGTCCGTAAGATTAGATCCAAAGGTTGGATCCTCCCCCACCAGGAAAGCTTTCCAGTTTTGGTCCAGAGACACAGAAGTAATTCTTCCTCTCCGTAATCATGAAGCGCTGAGACTAGCGTTTGGTGATCTCTACAAGGACAGCTAAGGCAGACCATTGTACTGAGTCAACTGATTTGCATTTGACTCTCCAGCAGGCAACCCAACCTTATATCCTCCTGTTACTTACCCGCTTCACTGCAGTGAAGGTGAGGCGTGTGGAGTGAGCATGGTGAGCATAGAGTGCGAGAGGACAGAGCCACGCGCTGGGACAATCAGCTGCACTGGGATGATCTCCATCCTCTCTGCTTGTTGACAAACTCCCCCCAAGAATGCCTCAGGGGAAGGCCTTCCCACCTCCCCAAGTAGGAAAGCCAAGATACCTGTGTTAAGGACTGAGGTTTTCTGGGCTCACAGCTCTGAACCCACTGGAGCATGTAAATAAGTACTGCACCCTCTGAGGAAAACTCGAGCTGCTCACGGCGCTCCCACGGAATTGGAACCTTTGCTGGTGGAAGTAAGTCTAGCCGAGGGAGCTCCAAACTAAACAGAGTTCAATAACAGTGTGTGCTGAGATACCGGAGGTGTTAATTTGTTTATGGCTGGTAACTATAAGCTCGATGTTGGGGTCATCTAATGAAAATGATTGCTTTGGCTGTAAGATGAACAATCTGCATGAGTCCTTCTTCCTGGCAGTCACGAGTGAGTTGGGTCTCTAGTTATTTCACACCGTCAGTGTTTAGTAACAGCAAAATCATGCCTTGTGGCTGGGGGCAAGGATCTTGTGTATTGTGTCTGTCTGGAAACATGGGGTGGGGCACTTCTGATACTTTGTCTTTAATCCTTTTCATACATTTTCCCTATCCCAACTTCTATTTTCAAATCCACTGTACCCTTTCAGGTTTTGAAAACTTTAAATTCAATTTTTTATGAAAAATACTAGTGGGAATTATATCCTTCTTAAAGATAGTTCACTAAACTTTGTAAAACTGTTTATTCACTCTAGAATTCTTTAATTAAAATTACTGGAAGTTACAAGTAGGAGACAAGAAGTTATACTGTTGGTGGTCACTTTTTCTGACAGATATCCTGAATGTGATTTTCTTGCAGTCTTGCTCATTATCTTTCATGATTCATTGTTAACATTTTATTATGTTCTAACTGATTTATTATGTCAAAATTGTTTCTTTTTTTAAAGATTTTTCTTTATATCTTTCAAAATATTGACTGTTACAATAATGAAACTTAACTGAGGTGACTCAGAAGACAAATACAAAGCGCTTATTGTTAGCATGTTGGGACTGGTCTCAGTAAACTTTCATCATTCCAGTTTTCCTAGAAATTTTGGCTTGATGATCCTCCTTCAAGAAGAACACAACCTCTTCCAGAAAAAAGCTTAAAACTCCAACTCCATTTTCCTTCAGCAAAAGTAAAAATGTTTTCTTAGAAATACTTTAATTCCTGTCCAAAAATAAGTATAAAAAAGATTTTACTCTTTTCCAGGAAAAAAATTCATCCTTGGATAGAGAATGTTTAAAAATTTTCTACAACAAAACTATACCAAAAAGTCAGATAAAAAGAATTGAAATATAGACTTCTCTTGCCATTTTAGTTATTGGCATAGGAATTACTATCATGCTTAATATTTTATACCTCTCCCAAAACCAATGTTTGGGAGTATATTTTTCTTCTTTAAAAAAATCAAGTTTCTTTAGTTTTTAAAAGATCTTGTAATTAGAAAGGGAATATGACTCAGCAGAAAAGATGGTGACCAAAAACTCAAATGATTTCACTTGAAGCTGCAGATTGATTATTTCTTAGCTTACTTTGGACAAGTCGCTTAAATTCTCTGAGTCTCGGTTTCTTTACTTATTACAAATATAATTAGTAATTGTAGTGTTGCTGTAAGGACCAAGATGGTGTAATGTATATAAAAGCATTTAAACTATATAATGTTATTGGCAATTACTCTTAATAACAAAGTTAATAAAATGGCACTCACTAGCCAGCCCAGTTTTGTGGCACAAAGGAAAAAGAACTCTGTACTAGGCAATAAGCCTTCTGCGGTCCAGAATTTACCTATGAAAGCAAACGACCCTTTGGGCTGCTCTCCAGCATCCTGTAACTTAACCCTGTACTTTGTTATGCAAAAATACTCATTTCACTTCCTTCATCTTGCTTGGTAGTCTGACCATTTTTTCCTGTTCACAACCCTTACCTTTATCTATTATTTTTGTTTGTTGTTTTGTTGTTGTTGTTTTATCTCCTTTATGGTACATTTCAGGCATACATAATGATCATATTCACCGTAGGAAAGTTGTACCTGTACATAATATATCTTACTACTTCTTTTTTCTCATTTCCCTCCCTTTCCTTCTGTCCCTCTTCCTTTCCTTATTTACAAAAGCTTTTTTCCCATTTTTTCCTTCTATTCTGTTTTTCCCCTGTTCCTTCCTTCCTTTCATCTTCCTTGCTCCTCTTCTCATATGAGCATTACCTTCACCCTTCCCAATATCTATTATACATTTGAGTCCTTGTTTACACTTTCAGTTATTTACTGTTTCTGGAAGTTCTTTTATTAAGCCTGGATCTGGGGCTTCCATTCTAGGCTGCATGTTAAAAGTACAGCATAACCACAAAAAAAAGAAGATAGAATTATACAAAATATTTTGATTTTCTATTTTTTAACTTTAAAGGGTTGTCGTAAATCCAAGCAAGGAAAACAGTCTTCTGTGAAAGTATTATTTTGCTCTTCAATTCAGGAGATCTCATGGTAACTTGGGTTGAGGAGGGATAAAAGGGCATCACAATAATCACAATTATCTCACTTTGCTCAGGACTCAGTTATAGAACCAAAAGTTCCCTGTCCTGGGAAACTCCTCAGTTCTGAGCAATCTAGAGTAACTGAACGCTTCAAGTCGTCATCTTAGTGCTACTTCTTGCTGTTTCTCCCTCTGTCTTGCACCTGTCAAATTTAGTAAAGATAATAGGGAAGACTGTGGTGAGCATTGAGGTGAACTTCCGGCATCTCTTTCAGCCCTGTAAACCCTCCCCCTTTGCCAGTGTCTGGTTCCAGGTAGGAAACGCTGAGCCAGTCTGAGTGGAAGAGATGTGAAGAGATGCTTGCTGGTGGTTTCAGGGAATGGCAATTTCTTACTTGCAAGAGAACTACATAGAAAGGTAGCTTCCTTGTCCTGTTAAGTGTTCCAGTAATCCTGGCTGCCACCCCATAGCATAGAGAGGAACTAGGCGTGGAATGAAACCAACAGTATAAACAAAGAAAAAGGAACTTGGGTCCTTGGTGATATTGTGAATCTCTGTAATCAACTCTGAAGCCCATCTGCCTCTAAATACTTGTTATTAAGCATTTTCACATGTAAACTAGTTTGAATCAGGTTCCTGGCTTGTTTCCTTGTTTGTTCCAGCTGAAGGAATTAAGACGATGGTCATAGTAAGTAATTAAAGTCTTCAATTATGGTTGTCTTGATACAGTGAAAATTTTTAGCCTGGTACAAGATGATTATACAAGAGAAGCAGAGTCAAGGAGATGATCACTTCAGGTTAAAAAGAATAACTAGGACAAGAAATTTTAAAAGTAAATGGAGAAGACATAAAACAATCAAATGGACCGCTGAAAAATATAAAGCAACTGGGGGTTACATTTTTAAGGCCTGAATTTGATTGGTAGAAAGAGTAAGAGCTTTAAATACTTACTTATGTTGTGAAGAAAGAATAGATATGTAAGTGAAGAGTTCCATTCTGTGTCTAAGTGTGTGTGTTCACGTGTATGTGTGTGAGACAGAGGGAATGAATAAGAATAGTAAGAATAGTTATGAACTATTGTACTTTAAATTCATCACAGAACATCCATTTTAATATTACCAATACAAAGTCAACAGCTAAAATAATGGCACTGAGTGCAGATAAAAGAAAGTATATTAGAAATTCAGCAGTAATTTAATGATTCATTTTGTATCTCAAGATTATATTCACCATAAAAGCACACAACCCAGAAAATAGTTACCATTCTGAATAACATGAGAACAGCAGAGCTGAAGCAAAACAAAGTGTTCTTTGCATTACATTGTTAAATGGAACACTTAATCAGCTTTTTTGCCAGGAGAAAACTTCCCATTATGTTTAGTTATAAATAGGGCTATGGGAAAAATGTCTGTAACTGAATGCCTAATGCTGTATCTGTTGTCTTTGTTTGTTTCAGAAAGTGTTAGGGAATCAGCATTTGTCAGAGAGGGAAGCTCACAAAAACTCTTGGAAACAATGGTTTTAAGTAATTCTGTGTATCGCTTACCCTGAAGTTTGATGTCCCAGCTTGGTAAATAGTACGTTTTTCAGAAAGATCTGTCAGAATTTTCTCCTATACTCCTTGTACTCCTGCTTTGTCCTTAAGCCATTTCCAGGTGTGAGTATATTTCAGCTTTCCTGCATTATGTCATGGAAACGTAGCACTAATTTTGTAAACCACATTTCAAAACACTGCTCATAGAAAGAGAGGTTGATTTTGTTTGGTTTTACAAAGAATAAAGCATGTATTCAACCAGTAGTGGCTTTAAATCTTGCTTTTTTCCTCTAGTGATTAAATAAAAAGAAAAACAGAAGTATTGGTTGTTGCTAGGCAAGATCTTGACCTGCAGTAAAAAGCATTCAGCATAGAATTAAGTTCTTGTGCTTTCTTCAGAAAACCCATCCATTGAAGAATAAGATCATTTCATGCCTTTAGAAAGTGTACCTTTTAGTAAGAAAACAGAAACTGACCCATTTTTTGACAATGCATTTACTTGCCAAAAATTAAATGAATGAATAGTAGGAGAACCAATATGACTGAGTTCTAGAGATTCTGAAACAGCCTGTACCAATGTACATCCTGAACTAGATTTACCCAGACTTGTGCTTCTCAGCTACGAATGGGCAAAGAGCTCTGAGCGGATGTATCCTCACTGAACAAGCATGGGAAGCATAGTTCTAGTCTCATATCGGCCTGGTTTACATGGACACATTTTAATTTCTTCAGGGCAATGAAGATATTCCTGTTGGATGAGTGCTATACTAGCTGCTAAACTAAAATTTATAAATATGTCATTTCTTTGCATAGGAAGTGTACAACAAAGAGGAAATATGAGATTCCTGTATACTGTTTTCTGCTCTCCAGGTGTTCCTGAAGTTCCTTGCTCCTTTTCAGTCAGCTTTCTTTTAGAATAAAACCTTTGATGCTAATTGGCATTTAGATTACACCATTGATACTAGGGATTCTTGAGGCTGGATTGCGCCTTTGAGGAGGACTTTGAAACAACCTCACAGAGCACTCCTACCCTTTTCAGGAAGTTGTCTGCCTACTTCTTGGATGCTAAGAAAGTTGGTGCCTTTGTCTGATTAAAACATTCCATTTGGGGTTTCTTTATCTTTTTTTGCTTTTGTAGTTATGGTGGTGGTAGTGAATGGTGGTGCTAGGAATCAAACCCTGGACCTCAAGGCAGGTTGACAGAATCCTGGAATGTCTAGATACTTTTCCTGGACTAATCCAATGCAAAATTACATTCTGATTTATTTCACTGGAACATCACTATTTTTAAAACAATGTCTCTTGTCTGCAGATTTTAGTTTTGTGTTAATGTTGTTTGGTGCAAATGCAGAACAAGTCTTCATCTGCTAAATAATTGTACATTCTTGTACAAAAATATACCTGTCCTTTATCATGGTGTTCTTTCTTGTCAAGGTTTAAGAATGTACATCATTGAAACACTCCAGTTTATTCTGTCACTTTTAAATTATAAGCATCAGAATTCAGCATATTCCTTCAGAAAAGTTCTTAAAAATGTGTTTTGATTTTATATATATAAATAAGTATATATGCCTGTTTATCCCAATAATGATCAGATTCTTTTACTTTCTAGCAGAATCCCTGACAATAATTTTTCTTTTCTGGGTCATGCCAT